>CP106730.1:69108109-69174575 GCA_025506655.1 Gossypium rotundifolium | reverse complement strand
AAACATGAAACACATCGTGCATTTGTTTCAACTCCAAGGTAATTCTAAGCGATATGCCACGGTCCACCCGCTTAAAACCCGATAAGGTCCAATGAACTGGGACTTAACTTTCCTTTGCGACCAAATCTCATCACCTTTTTCCAAGGTGAAACCTTTAAGAATACTTGATCCCCACAAAGAAACTCTATTTCCTTCCGCTTTAGATCTGCGTCGACTTTTGTCCATCGGATGCTTCCTTTAATCGAGCCGGATTACCTTAACCTTTTCTTGATTCACCACTATTTCGGACCCAAAATCGGCGTTCCCTAATTTCATCCAACACGTAGAGTGCGACACTTCGTCCATATAGTGCTTCATATGGTGCCATCCGAATCGGCTTGGTAAGCTGTTATTGTACGCAAATTCTGCTAATGGTAAGAATTTCTCCCAACTTCCCTTGAAATCTATCACACAACCCCTTAACATATCTACTAAGATTTGGATTACTCTTTCAGACTGACCGTCCGACTGAGGATGAAATGCCGTACTGAAGTCCAATCTGGTACCCAAAGCCTGATGCAATGCTTTCCAAAATCGAGATGTAAACCTCGGATCCCTATCTGAAATAATTGACACCGGCACTCCATGCAGTCTCACAATCTCAGCCACATATAACTTCGCCAATTTCGCAAAAGAGTAATCAACGAATTGGGATAAAATGTGCGATTTCGTCATTCGTCCACTATCACCCATACGTAATCTTTCTTAGTAGGCGTAAGAGGAAGCCCACTAACAAAGTCCATGGTGATTCTCTCCCACTTACACTGTGGAATCTTTATCGGTGAAGCAATCCAGAAGGTACTTGATGTTCAACCTTGACTTCTTGACACGTTAAGCACTTTCCTACATACTCGTAACTTCTCGCTTAAGACCGGGCCACCAAAACCGATCTCGCAAATCTTGGTATAACTTACTTCCTCCGGGATGCATAGCATAAGGGCTACTATGCGACTCTGAAGAATCTTTTGCCTCAATTCCCGATCCCTCGGCATCTGGACTTTGCCTTTGAAACACAATAACCCATCATATTAATACCAAAATCTTCCAATTCTCCACTCACTTTGTCAAGTTTTGCACTCGGATCATTGTCTACTAACTGTCTCTCTTTACTTGACTCAACCATGTCAGCAACATAATTACGCCAACAAGCTCCGTCATCGTAAAGACTAAGATGTGCGAACATCGCCCTTAAATCTGACACCACTTTCTAACTTAGAGCGTCTGCCACCACATTCGCCTTACCCGGGTGGTACTCGATAGAACAGTCGTAGTCTTTCAACAACTCTATCCACCTTCGTTGCCTCAAATTCAGTTCTTTCTGAGTCAGTAGATATTTCAGACTTTTGTGGTCCGTGCATATCACTGACTTTTCCCCGTATAAATAATGTCTCCAAACTTTAAGAGCAAAGACTACTGCTGCCAACTCTAAGTCATGCGTCGGGTAATTAACCTCGTGTGGTCTCAACTGTCGAGACGCATATGCAACTACCTTCTCGTCTTGCATCAGAACACATTTTAATCCCGTATGAGAAGCATCACAATACACGACGAAATCCTTTCCGCCTCGAAAGTGAATCAAAATCGAGACTTCGGTCAAAACCTTCGAGCTTCTCAAAACTCTCTTGTTGCTTATCGACCCACACGAAAGGTACCTCCTTTCTCAACAATTTCGTTAAAGGTGCGACTATCAATGAAAATCCTTCGACGAATCTTCTGTAGTATCATGCTAACCCCAAGAAACTACGAACTTCAGTTACGGACTTAGGTGGTTTCCAATCTAGCACAGCCTCAATCTTCCGAGGATCCACCCTTATCCCTTCTGCAGACACTACATGGCCTAAAAATGTAACCTCTTTTAGCCAAAATTCACACTTGCTGAATTTGTGTAACATCCTGAAAATTAGGGGTTATGCATCTTACTTAATTAAATAATGTTGCATGCTTAATTATGATTGAGTATGTTTTGGAAGTTATTTTTGAGCTTCATTAATTAAGTGAATGTTTAGTGAAACTTTTAATTTTTAATAATTAAGATGGAGCTAAGCATGATAGGCTTTAAGAATTAATGACAAGGAGCTTAAAGCATAAGATGAGTAATTAGCAAAGTGGTAAGGGTGCATGGATGAGTGCTTGAGGGGAGAGGTTGAATCCTAGCTAACAAGCAGGAGGATTTTATTTTTGTTTCCTTCCCATAGTGTCGGCCAAGAATCTTCTAGAGTGGATGAGCATTCTTTTATTTTTGGCTATTTGACCACATGGATAAGGCAAGCTAAGGACTTATGGCATGAAATCAAAATAGGATGGTAAGAAGGGGGACAAGAGGCTTGATAGGTGGGCAATGTTTTGGAAACTTGTTCATGGTCATTTGACCATGAACCTGAAGCGATTTAGGGGCTAAAGGGAGTGGTTTAATGGTGTTAGCAAACTAAGGATTGATAAGGAAGAAATGTGGAGGAAAAAGGTGGAGTATGTTGGCTTCCTTGTTGGCCGAATTTTGACTTGGGTTAGGGGGTGATAGTTGGCCAAAATGTCTTGCATTTTTGTCCATCTTTTCTCAATTCTCCAAAAGTTTCTCTCTAGCGAATTTGTCATTGAGTTTAGGTAAAATTTCTCTTTGTTTTGGCTTTCATTTTGACCAATTTTCTCCAAAACTCCCACTTTGGCCGAATGTACCTTAGGCACTTTGGTACAATTTTGCTTTTGATTTAGCTCTCATTTGTTTTTGAACCAAATACTATTTTCTTTCTCTCATTTTTCTTTTTGAAACCGAAACTACAAAGTTCAAAGAATCATTTTTCTTTATTTCTCCCTCTTTGGCCGAATGTGCATAGGTCTCTAAACCTATCTCTTTTTCTTTTCTTCATCATCATCTATTCTTCTTCTCTCTCTCTTCTTTCATTTTCATATTTCTTTCTTCTTCAATCTCAATCGAAACCACCATATCCAAAGCACCATATTTTTTCTTCTTTTTATTCAAAACCGAAACTATCAAATGCATTTTTTTATTTTTATTCTCTTCTTTTTGTTCAAGGCCGAACCTTCAAGTGAATCAAGTAAGGATTTTATCAATCGTTTTCATGATCTTTTTCTTATTTTAGTCTCATAATCCTTTTATTTTTCTCTCCTAGGCCGAATCCTTGGAAAGGATTTTTAAGGATCTTTGTTGAAGACAACTTCTAAGTGATCTTTCGAATCATCGAAGGTAAGGGTTATTAATTTCGATCGTATCAATTCTTTTAGGATGGATCACTAATCAACGTTATTTTAGGGACAATTTGAGGCTAACAAGATAGGTAAGAAAAGAGCCGTACGGAGTGTTTGGAAGAGAGGAGGTACTCTTTTGCCATCAAATTACAAACGAAGGGAAGTATCGGGTGTAAGAGACTTTCCACCGGGTTGTGGACCCTCTGCTAACGAGGATCGCTTATTTGAAGTAGTCGACATAACCAGAACCACTTTACGTTGGTGGGATATCGGTGGTTTTGATCCATCTAGTGGAGAAAACCACAAATAACTATCATTCGAGAATCCGAGGGTAAGGATTTAGATCCATCATCAATAAGTATATTTTTGTTAGTAAAAGTTTATACTAACCTAGTGTGATAATTAAATAGGTGTTGACGAGCGAGAGAGTATTGTTCTCACTGTCACAAGGTGTGTAACCCTACATTAAAAACTCATAAATCTATTTGTATATGTGATTTTATGATAATGTGTTTGATTATGATTTTGGATACCATTAAGTGGTATATGTTATTCAGGTATGTTTACCCTAATACTCCATTATTTTTTTGCTATATGCATAATTGCGTAATAAATATGACTAAATTATGATTTGTGGGGTAAATGCCATGAAAACTTAATGATATGTATGTGCATGGGCATATGGGTATATTTGATAAAGGAGGAAGTATTACGGTGGTTTTACCACATTTACGGTGATTTCGGTCACATATGTGAATCTGGTGACTTGGTCACGTATATTTCAATCTGGTGACTTGATCACGTATATTTGAAATCTGGTGACTTGGTCACATATTTGATATCCAGTGACTTGGTCACAATTTTGTCTGTGGCCTTGCCACAAAATTATAAGGGCGATGTGCATGTTGTGCGCAAAGCGCGCTTCGATGGTGTGTAGCGGATGGAGGTCGATTTAGTAATCCCCACGGTGTGTTGGTTGGTGCGGGTGGTGTGTAGCGGATGGATATTAGGTGGGTAGGGCTTGCATTGCATTTCATGTACATAACCATGTAATATTGAATGATTATTATTGATCGCTATGAAAGCGGGCTTTTAAGCTAAATATGAGCTAAATGGGCTTTTGGGCCAAATATGATTTAAATGGGCCTATGAATAAATGTGTTATGAAAATGGGCTTTTTGATGTATGTGTTACACATTGAGTTTATGACTCACCCATTTTATGGGATAACTTTTCAGATGATTCAGTAGTGCGATGGATCGAATTGACAAGGATTTCGAGGTACAACGCTCAAACAAAGTATCTTGAAATTTTCCTACTTAACTTATTAAGTTAATTTTATTACTTAGACTTTACTTTGGGTTTGCTATTTTTGTAATAAGGCCACTATAAACCTGTTTTTAATTTTTGCGTTTGGACTTTTATTTTGCCATAAACAAATATCTATCAAATAACTAAATGGTTTTTCGATAAATAATTTATAAATGTTTTTGTCACTAATATATGAATGTTTTAAAGTAATTTTCTTAAATTTGGTTTCCTTTTATTTTATTAATTCCTTTTAAAATAATGTTTTAAAAGGCATTACAATTGATTTCAACCTAAAATATTAAGTAAATCAATTTTCTACAAAATCATCAAGTTTTTCTTAAATAAAACGAGAATTTGCTAAAGTTAGATTCGAGGAACATAACAAATCTGATCAGGCTTTTTGGGCCGGGTTTGGGGTGTTTCAACTTGGTATCAGAGCCCAGTTTTAAACTCTCGGCCTTGGGTTTTGAAGCCCACAACGTTTTCAAAATATGGCCCAAATGACTTTTTGAAAGTTTTCTTAAGTTAAAATGGTTTTATAAGAGCATGGCACTCGGAGTTCTCAGCCCAGATCCATCAGGTATGTATCTTTATTGATAAGTGATATGAAAATCTGATAAGCCTAAGGAAACTGTAACTTTAGAGACATGGACCCTAGGTGTTTGTACACTACTACGGAAAAACCACTAAACATCTGTTTCATAAAACTTTCTTTTAATAAGAAGTGAAAAGACTCTAATACATAAGACTTTTTCGTAAAAACAGATAAGACGCGTAGTAGACATGAGTTCTTGGGGACGTAGTCGTCGTGGACGTGGAAGAGGAAGAATGGCTGTGTCGGAACCAGTTAGATCTGGTCAAGGTTAGAAAATGATGCTCGCCACCAATTGTTGGGGTGGATTTTCAAGAGCAAAATGAAGGAGGTGACGCGATATCACAAGTCTGTCCGCGAGTTTTAGAACGAGTAGCGAAGCTAGTTCTGAAATGGGTCTTGAAAGTCGATGGTGAGAGACTAAGATCGAATGGAGTGAGGTTTTCAGAGGAGTATCGGAGTAGCTCAAATGTAGCGGAATCTTGGTTGGAAGCGATCGAAAGGATCATGGACGATATAGATCGCCTTCTTGAAGAGAAATTGAAAGGTGTTATTTCACTACTCAGTAATGAAGCCTACGGTGGTGGCTCACTATTAAGGAGAGTACCCACAATGGATCATTGGATTGGGGTATTTCAAAATTAAATTCGAAGGAAAATACGTTGGAGCTAGCTACATCGACTCGAGAAAGGCATTTCGAATCTAGTGTAAGGGAACAAGTTGATAGTGAATATGAAGCGAATTTTTGCGACTTAGCCATTATGCGGAGGATAGTGGCTCACGAATATGAACGGTGTATCGATTTGAAGATGGACTTAGAGATGAACTGCGAGTGATGATCGCTCCACACCGTGAAAGAGATTTTGCAACCTTAGTGGAAAGGGCAAGAATAGCTGAAGAGGTTAAGCGGTGAAAGACGAGCCGGACGAGAGGCGAATAAGAATAAGAGAAGCTTTGGGTCTTGAGGTCATCCGGAATTTCAAAAGAAACCAAGAAATGAAGGACCAGCGAGGTCGGTACTTCTGGTGGACAAAATCGTGCTTGTACCCAATGTGGAAAAATGCACTCGAGAGAATGTTGGAAAAAATAGGAGGATGTTTCAAGTACGGATCTAAAGACCATATGATCAAAGATTGCCCGAAGAATTGAGAGAAGAACCGCCGATGAAGTCGTATGTTAATCAGTCGCGAGAGGTGAACGATGGCCGATAAGGGCCGTGGTCCAAATGGATGGAATAATGGTTACGGTAGAGGTCGCGGAACTTGATGCGAGGCGTAGTAGCTCGAGGCAAGACGGCCGTGTCAGTATATGCGATTCGTCGCGAAGAGAAAGCGATGGCCTTTTGATGTAATCACGATGCGTTTTTGATTTACGGGTTGCCCTTTATTGCTTTGATAGATATAGGGTCAACTCACTCTTATATCGCTAGTGAAGTATCGGGACTTTGCATGTAACTTCGAGGCTGTACTAGGAAGATGATCGTACTTAGTCCTTTAGATGCGGTGAGTTATAGATAAACTCTTTAAGGAAGTGCCTTTAGAAGTTCAAGGATCTGATTTTATTGACTTAATGGAGTTACCATTGAGAATTCGATCGATCTTAGGCATGGGTGGCTTGTGAAGTATCATGCAAATGTGGATTGTCTTGCTAGCGAGATGTCCTTAAGAACTATTGATGACAAAGAAGTGGTAGTGATGGGCGAGAGACGGAACTACTTATCTAATGTAGTATCCGCTCTTAAGGCGTAAAAGATGGTTAGAAAGGGATGTGTAGCCTTTCGATGTTGGTGAAGTGCCTTGGAGGCTAAAGAAGCAAGCTTGAAGGAGTTAGAACTGTGAATGAATTTGTAGATGTTTTTTCAGAAGAATTGCCAGGATTACCTCCGGATCGTGAAGTAGAATTCGGGATTGATTTATTGCCTGGAACAGCGCCAGTTTCTATTGCTCCATATAGAATGGCACCGAAGGAGTTAGTGGAACTTAAGGCTCAGATTCAGGAGTTGCTTGATCGTGGATTTATCCGACCTAGTGTGTCTCCATGGGGAGCACCGGTCCTATTCGTGAAGAAGAAGGACGGATCGATGAGGATGTGTATAGACTACCGGCAGTTGAATAAGCTGACCATCAAGAACAAGTATCCTTTGCCAAGGATCGACGACTTGTTCGATCGGCTCAAAGGAGGCTGCGATATTCTCAAAGATTGATCTAAGGTCGGGTATCATCGACTTAAAGTGAAAGAAGCGGATATCCATAAGGCGACTTCCGAACTAGATATGGGCATTATGAATTTACGGTAATGCCATTCGGATTGACGAACATAATTGCGTTCATGGATATGATGAACCAGATTTTCCAACCCTACTTGGATCAATTCATTGTGGTATTCATAGGCGACATCTGGTGTATTCTAAGTCCGAAATGGAACATAATGAGCATCTTGGATTGTGTTGCGAGTTTTAAGGAGAAGAAGTCAGATGCCAAATTGACCAAGTGTGAATTTTAATGAAAGAGGTTGCGTTTTTATGCCATGTGGTGTCTGCGGAAGGGATAAGGGTGGATCCTCGGAAGATTGAGGCTGTGCTAGATTGGAAACCACTTAAGTCTGTAACTGAAGTTTGCAGTTTCTTGGGGTTAGCAGGCTATTACAGAAGATTCGTTGAAGGATTTTCATCGATAGTCGCACCTTTAACGAAATTCCGAGAAAGGAAGTACCTTTCGTATGGGTGATAAGCAACAAGAGAGTTTTGAGAAGCTCAAGAAGGTTTTGTGAAGCTCCGGTTTGATTGACTGGGGGAAAGGATTTCATCGTGTATTGTGGCGCCTACACAGGATTAGGATGTGTTACGATGCAAGGCGGGAAGGTAGTTGCGTATCGTCTCGCGATTGAGACCACACGAGGTTAATTACCCGACGAATGATTTGGAATTGGCGGTTGTAGTCTTTGCTCTTAAAGTTTGGAGACATTATTTATCTGGGAAAAGTCGGTGATATACACAAACCACAAAAGTAAAATATCTCGACTCGGAAAGAAGCGAATTTGAGGCAACGAAGGTGGATAGAATTGTTGAAAGACTATAATTGTTCTATCGAGTACCACGGGCAAAGCGAATGTGGTGGCGGACGCCTAAGTCGAGAAAGTGGTGTCGGTTAAGGCGTTGTTTGCACATCTTAGTCTTTATGATGATGGAAGCTTGTTGGCGGAACTTGAGTTAAGCCGACATAGTTAAGTCAAGTAAAAGAGAGGCAATTGGTAGATGAAGATCTGAGTGTAAAACTTCGGCAGGTGCAGAGTGGAGAATTGGAAAATTTTAGTATTAACCGTGATGGGGTATTATGTTTTAAAGGTAAAGTCGTATCCGAGAGATCGGGAGTTGAGGCAAAAGATTCTTCAGAATCACATGGTAGCCCTATGCTATGCATCACGGAGGAAGTAAGTTATCTTTGAGATTTGTGAGATCAATTTTGGTGGCACGGACTTAAGCGGAAGTTCTGAGTTTGTAGGAAAGTGCTTAGCGTGTCGACAAGTCAATTTGAACATCAAGTACCTTCGGGATTGCTTGATAGATAAAGATTCCACAGTGGAAGTGGAGAGAATCACCATGGACTTTGTTAGTGGGCTTCCTCTTACGCCTACTAAGAAAGACTCTATATGGGTGATGGTGGACCGATTGACGAAATCTGCACATTTTATCCCAGTTCGGGTTGATTACTCTTTGCAGAAATTGGCGAAGTTATATGTGACTGAGATTGTGAGATTGCATGGAGTGTCGGTGTCGATTATTTCGGATAGAGACTCGAGGTTTACGTCTCGATTTTGGAAAGCATTGCATCAGGCTTTGGGCACCAGATTGGACTTCAGTACGGTACTTCACCCTCAGTCGGACGGTCAGTCTGAAAGAGTAATCAAATTTTAGAAGATATGTTAAGGGGTTGTGAGATAGATTTCAAGGAAGTTGGGAGGAATTCTTACCGTTGGCGAAATTTGCGTACAACAATGATTACCAAGCCGATGTTCGGATGGCACCATATGAAGCACTATATGGACGAAAGTGTCGCACTCCTACGTGTTGGAGCGAGAATTAGGGAACGTCGATTTTGGTCCGAAATAGTGGTGAATCCAAGAAAAGGTTAAGGTAATCGAGCTCGTTTAAAGGAAGCATCGGCAGGCAAAAGTCTTACAGATCTAAAGCGGAAAGAAATAGAGTTCTTTGTGGGGACCAAGTTTTCCTAAAGGTTTCACCTTGGAAAAAGTTAATGACGTTTGATGCATAAAGGAAGCTAAGTCCTGTGTTCATTGGACCTTATCGGGTTTTAAAGCGGGTGGATCTGTGGCATATCGGTTAGAATTACCTTGAGTTGAAGCAAATGCACGATGTGTTCCATGTTTCAATGCTACGCCGTTACCGGTCGGATCCATCTCATGTAGTGCCAGTTGAGGAGGTGGAATTAAGATCAGATTTGTCCTATGAAGAGGAACCAATTCAAATTCTAGAGCGAGATATAAAGGTTTTACGGAGAAAGTCGGTTCCTCTCGTCAAAGTATTATGGCGTAATCATGGATCGGAAGAAGTTTCGTGGGAGCAGGAGGAAGCGATCGAAACAATACCCTCACTTATTCCGGCCTGTAATTTCGAGGACGAAATTATTTTTAAGGGGTAGAAGCGTAACATCCCGAAAATTAGGGGTTATGCATCTTACTTAATTAAATAATGTTGCATGCTTAATTATGATTGAGTATGTTTTGGAAGTTATTTTTGAGCTTCATTAATTAAGTGAATGTTTAGTGAAACTTTTAATTTTTAATAATTAAGATGGAGCTAAGCATGATAGGCTTTAAGAATTAATGACAAGGAGCTTAAAGCATAAGATGAGTAATTAGCAAAGTGGTAAGGGCACATGGATGAGTGCTTGAGGGGAGAGGTTCGA
This sequence comes from Gossypium rotundifolium, assembly GCA_025506655.1. Taxonomy (NCBI): domain Eukaryota; kingdom Viridiplantae; phylum Streptophyta; class Magnoliopsida; order Malvales; family Malvaceae; genus Gossypium; species Gossypium rotundifolium. Next base: position 69,164,504 of record CP106730.1, on the reverse strand, counting down.
ATCCCCTAGCTAACAAATGGGAGGATTTTATTTTTGTTTCCTTCCCCATAGTGTCGGCCAAGAATCTTCTAGAGTGGATGAGTATTCTTTTATTTTTGGCTATTTGACCACATGGATAAGGCAAGCTAAGGACTTATGGCATGAAATCAAAATAGGATGGTAAGAAGGGGGACAAGAGGCTTGATAGGTGGGCAATGTTTTGAAACTTGTTCATGGTCATTTGACCATGAACCTAGACGGATTTACTGGGCTAAAGGGAGTGGTTTAATGGTGTTAGCAAATTAAGGATTGATAGGAAGAAATGTGGAGGAAAAGGGGAGTATGTTGGCTTCCTTGTTGGTAGAATTTTGACTTGGGTTGGGGGTGATAGTTGGCCAAAATGTCTTGCATTTTGTCCATCTTTCTCAATTCTCCAAAAGTTTCTCTCCTAGCAATTTGTCATTGAGTTTAGGTAAAATTTCTCTTTGTTTGGCTTTCATTTTGACCAATTTTCTCCAAAACTCCCACTTTGGCGAATGTACCTTAGGCACTTTGGTACAATTTTGCTTTTGATTTAGCTCTCATTTGTGTTTGAACCAATACTATTTTCTTTCTCTCATTTTCTTTTTGAAACCGAAACTACAAAGTTCAAAGAATCATTTTCTTCATTTCTCCCTCTTTGGCGAATGTGCATAGGTCTCTAAACCTATCTCTTTTCTTTTCTTCATCATCATCTATTCTTCTTCTCTCTCTCTTCTTTCATTTTCATATTTCTTTCTTCTTCAATCTCAACCGAAACCACCATAGCCAAAGCACCATATTTTTTCTTCTTTTGTTCAAAACCGAAACTATCAAATCCATTTTTTTATTCTCTTCTTTTTTGTTCAAGTCGAACCTTCAAGTGAATCAAGTAAGGATTTTGTCAATCATTTTCATGATCTTCTTCTTATTTTAGTCTCATAATCCTTTTATTTTTTCTCTCTAGGCCGAGTCCTTGGAAAGGATTTTTAAGGATCTTTGTTGAAGACAACTTCTAAGTGATCTTTCGAATCATCGAAGGTAAGGGTTATTAATTTCGATCGTATCAATTCTTTTAGGATGGATCACTAATCAACGTTATTTTAGGGACAATTTGAGGCTAACAAGATAGGTAAGAAAAGAGTCATGCAGTGTTTGGAAGAGAGGAGGTACTCTTTTGCCATCAAACTACAAACAAAGAGGCGATGTCGGGTGTAAGAGACTTTCCACGGGTTGTGGACCCTCTCGCTAACGAGGATCGGTTATTTGAAGTAGTCGCGTAAACGAACCACTTTACGTTGGTGGGATATCGATGGGTTTTGATCCTTCAGTGGAAAAACCACAAATAACTGTCGTTCGAGAATTGAGGGTAAGGATTTAGATCCATCATCAATAAGTATATTTTGTTAGTAAAAATTTATACTAACGTAGTGTGATAATTAAATAGGTGTTGATTGGAGAGAGTATTGTTCTCCTTTGTCACAAGGTATGTAACCCTACATTAAAACTCATAGATCTATTTGTATATGTGATTTTATGATAATGTGTTTGATTATGATTTTGGATACCATTAAGTGGTACACGTTATTCGTATGTTTACCCTAATACTCGTTATTTTTTTGCTATATGCATAATTGCGTAATAAATATGACTAAATTATGATTTGTGGGTAAATGCCATGAAATCTTAATGATATGTATGTGCATGGGCATATGGGTATATTTGATAAAGGAGGAAGTATTCGTGGTTTTACCACATTTACGGTGACTTGATCACATATGTGAATCTGGTGACTTGATCCACGATATTTGAATCTGGTGACTTGGGTCACGTATATTTGAAATCCGGTGACTTGGTCACATATTTGATATCCGGTGACTTGGTCACAATTTTGTCTGTGGCCTTGCCACAAAATTATAAAGGCGATGTGCATGTTGATCTGCAAGAAGCGCCTTCGATGGTGTGTAGCGGATGGAGGGTCGATTTAGTAATCCCCACGGTGTGTTGGTTGGTACGAGTGGTGTGTAGCAGATGGATATTAGGTGGGCTGGGCTTGCATTGCATTTCATGTACATAACCATGTAATATTGAATGATTATTATTGATCTGCTATGAAAACGGGCTTTTAAGCTAAATATGAGCTAAATGGGCTTTTGGGCCAAATATGATTTAAATGGGCCTATGAATAAATGTGTTATGAAAAATGGGCTTTTTGATGTATGTGTTACACATTGAGTTTATGACTCACCCATTTTTATGGGATAACTTTTCAGATGATTCGTAGTGCGATGGATCGGGTCAGCAAGGATTTCGAGGTGGCCAACGCTCAAACAAAGTATCTTGGAAATTTTCCTACTTAACTTATTAAGTTAATTTTATTACTTAGACTTTACTTTGGGTTTGCTATTTTTGTAATAAGGCCACTATAAACTGTTTTTAATTTTTGCGTTTGGACTTTTATTTTGCCATAAACAAATATCTATCAAATAACTAAATGGTTTTTCGATAAATAATTTATAAATGTTTTTGTCACTAATATATAAATGTTTTAAAGTAATTTTCTTAAATTTGGTTTCCTTTTTATTTTATTAATTCCTTTTAAAAATAATGTTTTAAAAGGCATTACAATTTGATTTCAACCTAAAATATTAAGTAAATCAATTTTCTACAAAATCATCAAGTTTTTCTTAAATAAAACGAGAATTTGCTAAAGTTAGATTCGAGGAACATAACAAATCGATCGGAGCTTTTTGGTAGGGTTTGGGGTGTTTCAACTTGGTATCGAGCCAGTTTTAAACTCTCGGCCTTGGGTTTTGAAGCCCACAACGTTTTCAAAATATGGCCCAAATGACTTTTGAAACGCAACCTCTTTCATTAAAATTCACACTTCTTTGAATTTGGCATCTGACTTCTTCTCCTTAAAACTCGCAACACAATCCAAGATGCTTATCATGTTCCATTTCGGACTTAGAATACACCGGGATGTCATCTATAAATACCACAACGAATCGATCCAAGTAGGGTTGGAAAATCCGGTTCATCATATCCATGAACACATTTGGGCGTTAATCAATCCGAATGGCATTACCAAAAATTCATAATGCCCATATCTAGTTCGGAAAGCCGTCTTATGGATATCCGCTTCTTTCACTTTAAGTCGATGATACCCACCTTAGATCAATCTTTGAGAATACCGCACTCCTTTGGTGATCGAACAAGTCGTCGATCCTTGGCAAAGGATACTTGTTCTTGATGGTCACTTATTCAACCGCCGTAATCTATACACATCCTCATCGATCCGTCCTTCTTCTTCACGAATAGAACCGGTGCTCCCCATGGAGACACACTAGGTCGATAAATCCACGATCAAGCAACTCCGAATCGAGCCTTAAGCTCAACTAACTCCTTCTTGCCATTCTATATGGAGCAATAGAAAGCGGCGCCGTTCCTGCAATAAATCAATCACGAATTCTACCTCACGATCCGGAGGTAATCACGGAAGTTCTTCCGAAAAACATCTACAAATTCATCCACGGTCCTAACTCCTTCAACAAATGCTTCTTTAGCCTCCAAGGCACTCACCAACATCGTAAAGGCTACACATCCCTTTCTAACCATCTTTTACGCCTTAAGAGCGGATACTACATTAGATAAGTAGTTAGTCTCGCCCATCACTACAACTTCTTTGTCATCAAGAGTTCTTAGGACATTCGCTTAGCAAAGACAATCCACATTTGCACGGTACTTCACAAGCCGCCTATGCCTAAGATCAAGTCAATTCTCCGAATGGCAACTCCATTAAATCACCAAAGCGCATCCCTTGAACTTCTAAAGGTACTTCCTTAAAAGTTTGTCTATAACTCACTGTCATCCTAAAGGACTAAATATGATCATCTTCCTAGGTACGATCTCGAAGTCACATGCAAAGTTTGAGATACTTCCTAGCGATATAGGAATGAGTTGACCCTATATCTATCAAAGCAATAAAGGGTAACCAGAAATCGAAACGCACTGTGATAACATCAAAAGGCCGTCCTTTTCTCTCGCGATGAACTACATATACCAGACACTGGCCGTCTCGCCTCGAGCTACCACCGCCTCTGCTCAAGTTCGCAACCTCTACCGAGCCATTACCCTTCTATTTGGACCACGGCCCTTATCGGTCATTGTTCACCTCTGCCACTGATTAACACCCGACTTCATGGCGGTTCTTATCTCAATTCTTGAGCAATCCTTGATCATATGGTCTTTAGATCCCGACTTGAAACATCCCGGTCTTTTTCCAACATTCTCCGGGTTCATTTTTCCACATTGAGTGCAAGCACGATGTTGTCCACCGAGAGTGATCTGTGACTTGGTCCATCATTTCTTGGTTTCTTCCGAAAATTCCGGATGACCACAAGACCCAAAGCTTCTCTTATTATTATTCGCCTCTGTCTGGTTCTATCTTTGGTCATTAACCTCTTCACTATTCTTGCTCTTTCCACTAAGATTGCAAAATCTCTTTCACAAGATCTTGAGCAATCATCACTCATGATTCATCTTTAAGTCCATCTTCAAATCGACACACCGCTCATATTCGGTAGCTACTATCCCTCCGGCATAACGGCTAAGTCGCAAAAATTTCGCTTCATATTCACTATCGACTTATTTCCTTGCACCAAATTCGAAATGTCTTCCTCACGAGAGTCGATGTAGCTAGCTCCAACGTATTTTCCTTGAATTTAATTTTAAAATACCCCAATCCAATCGATCCACAGGGTACTCTCCTTAATAGTGAGCCACCTTTGGTAGGCCTCATCACGGAGTAGTGAAATAGCACCTTTCAATTTTTCTTCAAAGAAGGCGTCTAAATCATCCATGATCCTCTCGACTGCCTCCAACCAGTATTCCGCTACATTTGGAGCTTCTCCAGATACTCCCCTGAAAACCTCAGCTCCATTCGATCTTTGTCTCTCAGTTACTGACTTTCGAGACCCATTTCCAGAACTAGCTTCTGCTACTCGTAGCATAGCTTGTGATACTGCGTCACCTCCTTCATTTTGCTCTTGAAAATCCACCCCAACAGCCGGTGGTGGAGCATCATTTTCGGAACCTTGACCAGATCTAACTGGTTCCGACACAGCCATTCTTCCTCTTCCACGTCCACGACGACCACGTCCCCTAGAACTCATGTCTACTACACGTATTATCTATTTTTACGAAAAAGTCTTATGTATTAGAGTCTTTTCACTTCTTATTAAAAGAAAGTTTTATGAAACAGATGTTTAGTGGTTTTTCCGTAGTAGTGTACAAACACCTAGGGTCCATGTCTCTAAAGTATAGTTTCCTTAAGCTTATCATACATTCATATCACTTATCAATAAAGATACATACCTGATGGATCTGGGCCGAGAATTCCGAGTGCCATGCTCTTATAAAACCATTTTAACTTAATAAAAACTTTCAAAAAGTCATTTGGGCCAACTTTTGAAAACGTTGTGGGCTTCACAACCCAAGGCCGAGAGTTTAAAACTGGGCTCTGATACCAAGTTGAAACACCCCAAATCCGGCCCAAAAAGCCTAACCGGATTTGATATGTTCCTCGAATCTATCTTTAGCAAATCCTCGTTTTATTTAAGAAAAACTTGATGATTTTGTAGAAAGCAGATTAACATAATATTTTAGGTTGAAATCAAATTGTAAAGTAAATTTATGTCTTTTAAAACATTATTTTTTTAGAAGGAATTAATAAATTAAAAGAAAACCAAATTTAAGGGATTTACTTTAAAACATATATATATATTAGTGACAAAAACATTTTTTAATTATTTATCGAAAAACCATTTAGTTATTTAATAGATATTTGTTCATGGCAAAATAAATGTCCAAACACAAAAATTAAAAACAGTTTATAGTGGCCATATTACAAAAATAGCAAACCCATAATAAAGTCTAAGTAATAAAATTTAATAAGTTTAAATTGGAAAATCTTCAAAATACTTGATATGAGCATTGGCCACCACGGAGTCCTTGCTGACCCGATCCATCGCACTACGAATCATCTGAAAAGTTATCCCACAAAAATGGGTGAGTTATAAACTCAATGTGTAACACATACATTAAAAAGCCCATTTGATCATATGCCTTAAAGTCCATTTATTTCACATATGGCCATAGGCCCATTTAGCTCATATTTAGCCCAAAAGCCCATTATCATAGCACATATATTCATAGACCCATTTAAGTCATTTTTTTAGCCTTAAGCCCATTTTTATAGCAGATCAAATAATAATCATTAAAAATCACATGATTAGATACAAATAATGAAATGCAAACCCGGCCCATCTAAATATCCATCCGCTATACACCACCCGTACCAACCAACACACCGTGGGGATTACTAAATCGACCCTCCATCCGCTACACACCATCGAAGGCGATTCTTTGCAGTCAACATGCACATCGCCTTATAATTTTGTGGCAAGGCCACAGCAAAATTGTATTTGAAGTCACCGGATTTCAAATATATGACCAAGTCACCAGATTCACATATGTGACCGAAGTCACCGGATTTCAAATATGTGACCGAAGTCACCGGATATTGTGGTAAAACCACCAGAATACTTCCCCTTCATCAATAATACCCATATGCCCATGCACATACATATTATTTAGTTTTCATGCCATTTACCCCAAATCATAATATAATCATACTTATTTCACATTTTATGCATATAGCAAAATTAACAGAATATTTGGGGTAAACATACATGAATATCATATACCACTGAATGGTATCCACAATCATTATCAAACATATTGTCATATAATCACATTTAATACATAGATCTATGAGATTTTATTGTAAGGTTACACATCTTATGACTGTGAGAATGATACCTTCTCGCTCGTCAATGCCTAGTTAATTATCACACTTGGTTAGAAAGTACTATTACTAATAAAACTATATTTATTGACGAGAGATCTAAATCCTTACCCTCGATTCTCGAACAACCATTATTTGTGGTTTTCTCCGCTAGATGGATCAAACCACCGATATCCCACCAACGTAAAGTGGTTCGGTTGTACGACTACTTCAAATAACCGATCTTCGTTAGCGGAGGGTCCACAACCCGGTGGAAAATCTCTTCTGCCGATCTGACCCTTCTTTTGAAATTCGATGGTAAAACAGTGCCTCCTCTCTTCCAAACACTCCGTACTACTCTTTTCTTACCTATCTTGTTAGTCTTAAATCACCCCTAAAAATAAAGTTGATTAGAGATCCATTCTAAAAGAATTGATACGATCGAAATTAATAATCCTTACCTTGGATGATTTCGAAAGATCACTTCTTAAAAGTTGGCTTCAACAAAGATCCTTAAAAATCCTTTCCAAGGATTCGGCCTAAGAGAGAAAAATAAGAGGATTTATGTTTTCTAAATCAACTATAGTAAAAAGAAATAAAGAAAACAATTGACAAAACCTTACTTGATCACTTTGAATATTCGGCCTTGAAAAAAAAAAGAAAAGGAATGATGATTCGTTTTGAACAAAAAGAGAAAAATATGGTGCTTTGGCTATGGTGGTTTCGGGTTTCCAACAAAAGAAAGAAAGATTTAGATGAAAAAGAAAGGTGATTTGGTTTGACAAAAGAGAAGGAAAATATGTTGATTTTGATGTTGGTAGAAAATAGTTTCGATTGAGAGTGAAGAAGAAAGAAAAATGAAAGAGAAGGAAAGAGAAAAGGAAGAAAAAGAGAAAGAGAAAGAGAGATTAAAAGAAGAAAATGATGATGATGATGTTGATTCTCAAAGGAAAAGAGATGTGTTTAGGGACCTTTGTGCATTCGGCCAAGAGGAAGAAATTGAAGAAAAATAGTTCTTGAACTTTGGTACTTTCGGCAATGAGAGAAAAAGAAAGGAAGAAATGTTTTTCCAAACTTTTGATGCTTATGACTAAAGAAGACCACAATTTGAGAGAAAATGTATTTTAACCAAAATGGTCAAAATGAGAGCCAAAACAAAGAGAAATTTTTTTACCCAAACTCAATAACAAATTCGGCTAGGAGAAAACTTTTGGAGAAATGAGAGAAGATGCACAAAAATGCAAAACTTTTTGGCCAACTTTCCCCCCTAATGGCTAAGCAAAATTTGGCCAACACATGCCAACATTATCCCCCTTTTTCCTCCATGTTTCTTCCCCATCAACCCTTAATTTACTATCACAATTAACCATCCCCTTTAGCCCCTAAAACCGACTAGATTCATGGTCAAATGACCATGAAAATGTTTCCAAGACAAAGCCCTTACTTCAAGCCTTTTGTCCCCCTCATCTTATCCTCCTTTCATGATTCCATACCATAAGTTTTAGCTTACCTTTTTCATGTGGTCAATTAACCAAAATTAAAAAGATGCTCATCCATTCTAGAAGAGTCTTGGCCGACACTATAGGGAAGGAAACAAAAATAAAATCCTCCCATTTGCTAGCTAGGGGATTCGAACCTCTCCCCTCAAGCACTCATCCATGCATCCTAACCACCTTGCCAATTACTCATCTTATGCTTAAAACCTCTTGTCATTATTTCTTAAAGCCTAACATGCTTAGCTCCATCTTAATTATTAGAAATTAAAAGTTTCACTAAGCATTCACTTAATTAATGAAGTTCAAAAATAAACTTCCAAAACATACTCAATCATAATTAAGCATGCAACATCATTCAATTAAGTAAAGATGCATAACCCCTAATTATCAGGATGTTACATATATAATATAATATAATACTATATAATATATAAATTAAAATATAATATAATAAATAATATATAAATTATAAAATAATATATAAACTATTAAGCCAAGTAATATATAATAATAATTAAATATATATAAAGATAATATATAAAATATATATGCATATGTGAATTTTATACTATTAGTAAATTAATAAATATAGGAAAATAATATAGGATATTTAATATGATGAAATAATTAAAATAATTTAAAAATAAAATAAAATAAGAAAATTAAAAATAAATAAAGAAACATGGGTTAAACAACAATTAAAACAGATTAAAAAGATTGAATCAGAACATGCCTGAAAACATAGGGATTTATTGGGTAATTAAACCTTTTTCAAAAACGACGTCGTAATGAATTTAGCCTTTAATGCAACCCGATGGACTAAATTGGAATGTAAATAAACTTTGAGGCATGAATTAGAAATAACAAAAATTGGATTTAACAAATAAAAATGCGGAAGGGTCTATTCCGCAAATATACCATCTACATAAAAACACGCGGATCTCGTTGCGGGTCGGGTCAGTGCATGGGTTGGCCTTAAAACAATGTCGTTTTGGTGCTTATCAATTTAAGCGAAAACGACGCTGTTTGTAAGAGGCTATATAAGTCAGTTTTCATTAAAAAAACATTTCTAATCTGTTTCAAAAAAAAACTCCAAAAAAGCTCTAAAATCCCCTTTGTTTTCTCGTCTGGCTCCGGCGCTGGATACTCGTGCCACCGTCTCACGCGCCACACGCGCTGCCGCAATCGGTGGCCGGTGAGTTAAATCTCTCCCCTTCGATGGTATTTTTCTTCCCCTTTTTTTGTGTTATTTCGTGTATAGTATACACATAAATCGAAAACAAAATAAAAAAAATGAATCGAAAGAAAAGAACAACCTCTGTAGAAAATCTTTGTATTTTGCATTTTTTTTTTTTGCTTTTTATTCTTTGTATTCTCGTGTCTGTATTTCTCTTATTTTTCTTCATGTCCTTTTTACAGGTTTATGATAGGCTTTTATAGCCTGTTGAAATGAAAAATGAAATCTACTACTGTTATTTCCTTTTTCGTGCAGGAAAACGGAGATCTTGCGACGGAGGTGAGGTGCGCTAACTATGGCGCAAATAATTGAGGCGTGGATCGCGGCGTGATGAGGGGCTGGTGGCTGCGGAGCTAGCTGCATGACTGAATGGTTGCTAAGGCGCTTGCGGCGCGAGGGTTCCTTAGGGTTCTAGGAACCCTTAGTTTAGGTTTGGACCATTGGGCCAACAGGGTATTGGGTCTTGGTGTAAATGAGTAAAGGGGTTAGCTTGGTGGGTAATCTGTTTAGGCTAATTGGGTAGTGGGCCATATGTTTGGGCTCAGTTAGGTTTTAGTAATGGACTGTTCAAAATAAACATTTTTTATTTTTGGTTTTATTCTGGTTTATTTCATTCAGATGGGCCCGAGCAAAAATTGGGTACTTACAATACATATACATATCAATACACTATGAACTTACCTAGATAATGCTTTCGGTTTACTCACAGGGACTAATCAACAATTTTCTCTTTTCCGTGGTTAACCTCCGTACGATTTATTTCTAGATCTATATAATGATTAAATTCAATATATCAAATTCAAATAAACATTTCAACTCATTTTATGCATATGACACCCTTAAGTTTTATTAATTACATATTTTTCCACGAACTTTTACATTACTCATAATTTATTCCCTAAACCCAAAAGTTTCAATTTATCACAATTTCATCCTTTTCCAAGCTAACCTAATTTTAATAATACTAGCACAACCCATAACCATTCAAAATTAAGGTGAATTTCATGTAAGTTTAATATTTTATCAAATTAATCCTTTAACTAAAACTAACTAAAATCACTTTGCAAAATATTCCTAAACACCAACCAAGATTACAAATTCATCATTTAACATAAAAATAAATAAGATTCATCAATGGAAATATCCCAAATCTTTAACAATTTCGAAAACGATGATACGAGTTAGCTGGACCTAGTTGCAACGATATTAAAAATATAAAAATTACAAGAAACAAATTAAGAAATCATACCATGCAAGCACCAAAGAGAACATCGAATGCTTTGAAGGTCCTTTCATGGAGTTTTCGATTTTGTAGGTAGGAGAAAGATGAAACAATAATAATATTCCTAGTTTTTCACTTTTTTTATGTTTTATTATTTATTTTAACTTTTAATTAATAACTAAAATAAGATTGAAAACCCACTTTCCGTCCACATTAATTAAAAATTGTCTAATTGCCTTGTAGATCCTTCCACTTAAATTGATTAAGCCATTTAATAATCATATTTCAATAGCAATTAAGTTTTACAACTTTAATGATTTAGTCCTTTTAATTAATCAACTATCTATACATTAAAATTTCTAAACCTGAACATTCACATAACAAAATCATATCTTCGTAAATATTTAATAAAAATATTTATAGGCTCAATTTTCTGAAACGAGGTCTTGATAACTCATTTTTCAAAACCACTTAACTTTCGGGACAACCACTTATAGCTAACAATTTATTCAATTAACTAAAATTCAACAAGTCAAAACTCAATATCAAATTATAATTGACTCATACTGAATTATATGATAATTAATACGGACTTACTCGTCGAATTTATGGTTTGAGTCTATGTTATGCCCTGTTATGCTGTGTTTTTGCATGTTTAAGTAGAGGAATCGATACTCGGGACTTCAATATCGATACCTCAATGTTGAATTGTATTTTCGTGAAGTCAGTAGCTTAATTTGGTATCGATACCCTTTCATGAGTATCAATAATCGAGGCAAAAATATCAAGGCCTTTGCCCATGTATTGATAAAATGCTTTCATTTAAAATTTGGCAAAATGCTAATTTGGTATCCTTTATCCTGCAAGAACTGATACTTCTCGTACAAAATATCAATACATGCGATTGAGTATAAATACATACGTAATTTCTTTGGATATTTTACTAAATGGTACCTAAACATGCTTTAAATTGTTTCTAGAGTTACCTAAGGTATGTTAAGTCGTTTCTAATGTTTCCTCGGGTATTTTAGACTTAAAACTTCTGTTAATGATTGGATGTGGCGATTGTTGTACGTAATTGATATTTGTGAATATGTCAGAGTTGCAATGTTTGATGTAGTGTCCTATTACTCAGGCTTGGTGATCGAGCTGGGTATAGGGTGTTACATGTCCTCATGTTTTAAGTTATGACGGCCCGATGGATTTTTCCTCATGTTTCAAGTTTCCATGCTAAGGCTATACATTGGATTCTGCCATGTAAAAACCATGGGGCTATCTGTTCATTGAATTTGCATGTTTGAATCGACATGGAATGACTTTTTGTATCCTAGCTCACCAGGCACGAATTCAACATATATGAATCCTTATCTATGAGTCTTCATGTATGAGTCCGCATGGACTATCTTCCAAGCAAGAGTCCGCATGGACTATCTTTCAAGTAAGAGTCCGCATGGGCTATCATTCAAGCATGAGTCTGTATAAACTAACTATTGAATATGAAATCTCAAGTCTAAATTAGCCAAAGTATATTCCCCCGAATCTATGTCCACCAAGAATGAGTTCATATGTATGAATCCGTATTGATGAATCCGCATGTATGAGTCCATTTCTATAAATCCACATGTACAAATCTGCCTTTATGAATCTGTAACTATGATTCAGCATGTATGAATCTATATCTATGAACCCACATGTATGAAATCATTTGAATATCTGCAAGTGGAATCATCCTACAAGATATACTAGTGCACGAACGCTGAAAGTGAATAACTGTGTCAATGTGTAAAATAGGCCAATTTGCAAGTTGTGCCAACGCGAATGAATGATGAGAGTGCACCATGAAGATGTGCGATCTTCCCTCAGGCAAGTGTTGTCAAATATGAGACCAGACCATTGAAGTCATATCATATGGTAATATCATGATCGGGAATGTATATTAAAAACTCACAAAGTTCCTTCGAGCTTACCTAGCATCTTGTTACACTTTTAAGGTATAATGAGCTATACGAGACGTCGGAAAGGGACTAAGTAGAATTTTCCAAGCCTGTGTAAGCTTGTTTCTCTCATCTATAACATGCATATAGTGGGGGAAACCTGTAGGTTGAGCCTCAGGATTTGAAATTCTTGTAACTGAGTTTTGAACAATATTGTAATTATTCCAGCGTAGGTTGATTGATACAACTTAACAAAGTTAATATTGTTAACCACCATTAATACGCTTGTTACTATCTCAATTAAATTTTGAGAGATTGTAGCAATTTTGGTTTGGCCGATCAATTGGCCAAGCAGTTGGGATGCTACATTATATTAGTCAACAACCTAAACATGTCCTTAAACTATTAAAATGAGATTGAAAGACTAATATGCCATCTATTAAGTCCAATTGAAGAGATGTTTTGTCTTGGCCATTAGAGCAGATGACTCCTAAAAGATAGAGACATAGATGTGGTGATCGGACTAACGATGAAATTGGATGAACCGAGCAAAATAGATCCTGAATCCATTTATAGATTTATTCACTTGTGTTATTCATAGTATGGCATACCTTAATCTTGAGTGGATGACTGACTATGTATGTGTGACTCATATTCTTTGATGTAAGTAAAAGCTTGAGTTCGAATAGATAAGGGACCAAAAGCTGGTGCGTTAGGTATAAGAATTCTGCAGTATGTAGCATGGTTAACAATAGTGGAATTCATAGCCCAAGACATGGGTAAATGATATCCTCTCGTTGGCATTACATGATAGATGAAAAGTAAAACGTGGCCACGGGTTTTTTTGTCTTTTTTATGAATGACTTATTTGATAGTAGTTGAGTTTTCATGAAGGAAGATGTTTATGGTGTTTTTAATGTGGTTTTCTCACTAAATGAAAATTACCTGGAAAATTAATTTATAGTGTTTTGAATTATTAATGTTCGAATATGAAAATAAATTAATTGGTCAATGTGAATCCGTTGAATGTAGAAACATTAAATATATTTCCTCATAGATTCATTTACAGTAAAATTTCGATGATTTTAAAGAAATCAAAATCGGATTGAGAAAATTATTTAATTGGAAGATTAATTAAATTATGATGTTTAATTTGAAAAATAGAAAACATGTATTGGGTTAGATTGAATTATAAAGTGTTGGGTTAAAAGTATAGGAAGCATTTATAATTGAACCCAATACAAGAGACTCAAATCCCCAACATAATACATATGGGAGGAAGTAAACCCTATTAGCCCTCTCTCTCCTAGTTCAACTAGGAAGTTTTTCTATTAAATAGACATCTACTAGTTCAACAAGGGTTTCACTTATATCCTTCTTATAAATGGATGGCACCGATAGGGCTAAATACACAATAAGTTTTACACAACTTTGAGATATTGTTATTCTACACGAAAATAGTGAGAATTTGCCTTCCCACTGAAAGTAAAGTAAACTATTTTTGGTTTTGAGTTTGATTCGAATTTTTTTGAGCCCACAATCGAAGCAATTCGTGGTACAATAATAGAGAAGAAGACCATTTGGTTGAAAGTCGGGAATGATAGGATCCGTCTAGCAAAAAAAAAACATGTGCAATTTTGGTAAAAGGTTTATTGCTATAAATATCACAAACTGGCTCAATTTTCAAAATTTTAATTTTTCGCTGTGTAAGAAAATCGATTTCAAACCGAATTTTTTCCAACATATGTATGTTCATTTGCTAATATATCCCTCCACGGCACCAGGGTGTCCGTAGAGACATAAAACTCAATGATCTGCAACAAATGCTGGATCTCGATATAACCTGTGACAATCTCTAGATAATCACATATCTCATACAAGTGCGCATATGGCCCTATTGGCATGACAATCATATCCTAACCCTTGACTAAGTTTGTACAGGCATCTTTTAATATCCCTGTTATTATCCATTTCTCATATCCTACCATGTACGTGATCACATATTCCATTTACATGCCTATAATAAATCAAACTTTCATATTTGAATCCTATACTAATACGTAATAACCAATTTTCATATAACATTTCAAATCAGTCCATTTCTAGCCTTTCATGCCAATTCACAAACAATCATATTATATTCAAACATACATATATAAATATATTTGAAATCAAACATAAAATCAAACATAAAAAGAATAAAATAGTAAGTTCCATATGAACTTACTTGTTCAAAATGTGAGAAGAGTGGATATTTTGGGGACTAATCCGCAACTTTAGCCTTTCCCCTATTAGCTTTAGCCTTTCCCCTATTAGCTTTACTTAGTTTCAAATCTTGATCTATACAATTATTTTATACAACGAATAAATACAAAAAAATTTCATATTATGCCATGATATGAATGAAACTATATGAACTCATTTTTGATATCCCTTAAATTTCTCATTTTATGCAATTTAGTCTACGAACTCGAAATAATCATAACTTTCAATTCCTAGCTTGATTAAAATCCAATTTCACATATATATTTACTAAGTACCTCTACTTCCTATTTTTACTTAAATTTCATAAAAATTTTAAATTTTATTCAATTTGATCCCTAATGTCTGAAACTAACAATTAAACTTTACAATTTAGTCATTTTCTTAAACTAAGGTTAATTTACTGAAAATTTCACACCAATTTCATTCAATTCTTAACAATCGGAATTTTCCAAAATTTTACCAATTGGAAATTTTGATCCATGGGTTAGCTTAATCAAGCTCCCACTACAAAAAAAAAAAACCATAAAATTCAAAGAAAAAAGGCTGAGGGCTTACTTGTAAAGATGATCGAAAGCTCAAACTAGGTTTTTCAAGCCTTCAACAATGGTGGACATTAAGTTTGGGGAAGATGATGATATTTTTTTATTTTCTTCCACTTATTTCATATAAATAGTATTTTAATTTAATTAAACATGATTATTTTTTCTTAACTTAATTAAACCTTGATTCTTAATTAAATTAAACTAATGATAATTTACATCACATTCGACTAACATCTATTTCAAATTGGTCCATTTTTTATTTTGGTCCTTTGGATAATTGTCACCTAAGACCCCAAGTCTTTTCCTAATTGAAAATCTATAACAATTGGACTTTTACAATTTAGTCCCTAAGCCTAAATTAACTATTTAATTAAAAAATTGGTTGACCAAACATCAATACATTTTATAATAACCCTGTAAATATTCATATTTAATATTTTAGATTTTACAAAAAAGGGTTTCAAAATCATATTTTCTAGTACCTTTGAAAATCGGGCCGCTACAAATATGATATTGAGTTGAATTAGGTGATATTCAATGTTGGAAGTTGGCATGTTTGAAAAGTTTGTTGGTTGATATGGATGATATTTACGATATAAATATTGTTCTAAGTGATAGGGAGCAAATTGTTTAAGCTTTAAGGTGGTAGGATTGAAGTCATGATGTCGGGCTTGTGAAGCCGCGACAAGCCCTACCCAATAAGTGACGTTATGACGTGGTACCCTCGTGAAGTCGCTACGAGCTCTATTCAGTGAGTAACATCGTGATGTGGTACCTTTGTGAGGTTGCGAAGAGCACAATTCAGAGAGCGACATCGCGACATGGAAACCATAAAGCCACGACGAGCACTCAATAGTTTGAACCTTACAACTTGGCCCCCAAACAACCTTCGATCACCTTGGGAGCTTTTGTAAGATCGTTTTAAGCTCGTATTAGTATTTAAATCATGTTTAAATCATATTTTGAGCTTATCAACATGAATATAATTGTTCAATCGAATTGGAATGATTGTAGTTTGTTCGGAAATGAATGTGACATCTCGATACCTTGACCTGGCAATCGAGTTAGATAAAGGGTGTTACATTTAGAAGTACCAGAGAATAGATTTCTTGATTCTCGGGCCGAAGATGAGTCTAGAAGTAAATGTCATATATGATATAATAATATGATGAGATAAGATAAGATTTTCTAATGAAGTTTAATTTTTTATTTATAGATTGAAGAGTGTCAAACAATTCTCAAGAAACAATTGATGAAGAGGTAGAGAGTAGAGCCTCTAATGCAAATCGATGAGGTAATAGACCATTACCCTAAGGTTGAAATGAGTTGTGAGAGCCTGTAAATTTGGGGCTTGTTGGTGAAGGTAGGCAAGAACAAAAGCCTGAACCCGGTAGAGATAAAAGATTTGAGCCAGAACAACTGCTACCAAGGGAAGAGATGCCAACGCATGAGGCATTCTTCCAAACTCTAAATTAGTTACTTCAGCAATTCATGAGAGCTGCTACGGCTCCTCCTGTTCTAGTTTTGCCCTCACCTCAACCTTCTGCTCAGCCTGTACCTATACTGGTACCTCAACCTCCTCCCTTGCTCCCAATCATCGATCTCCCCTAGAGAAAATAACACGGCATGGGGCTGAAGAATTTAGAGGAAAGAAGGAGGATGACCCCATAGAAGCTAAATATTGACTAGAGAATAGCCAAAGGGTATTCAAAGAAGTACAGTGCACTAATGACGATAATTTGAGGTGTATCGTATCGTTGTTAAAAGATGAAGCTACCAGTGGTGGACCACCGTCCAAAGTGTAAATCCTGCTGAAAGGATTACTTGGAACTTGTAATACCCCTTACCCATATTCAATTCAGGAACAGGGTACGAGGCATTACCAGACTTACAACACAAGCATTCACACAATTACGAGACATAAATTTTGCGTCCAAATTTAAAATTATCCACATTCAATCATAAAGTCCCTAATATGAGCCTACGAGGCCCAAAACGTGCATTGGAAGCGGTTCGGGACTAAACCGAGAACTCAAGAAATTTTTACAAAACTTAGAAAATTTTTGCTAACTGCAGGGCTCACATGCTTGTGTGGTCTAAGGGACACGTCCATGTGACCTTAGGACACACCAGTGCTTCAGACCGTGTTTGATTTAGGGTGCTCTCTAACTTGTGCCACATGACCGTGCTGCACGCCCATGTGCTAGGCCGTGTGGTAAATTAATTTAATTCGAATTAAGTGCAGGTTTCTCACGGCCAATACACACACTCATGTTCTAGGCCATGTAGCACACACGGCTGAGACACATACCCGTGTCTCTACCCGTGTGCTATATTATGGACATTCTATATTTTTCAAAATTAAGGTGCAGGGGACACACAGCCGGAACACAAGCCCGTGGGCCAGACTGTGTGTCACACACGGCCTAGACACACGCCCGTGTGTCTACTCGTGTGGACAAAAATAAGGCTATTTACCAAGCCATTTGTGACCCCTTTAATGCACACACTTACATAACATATCATAGGTTCAAGCTTATACATACAATCAAATCATCCACAACCAAGACATCAACACATCATTCACATGCTAACATCTATCATACATAAACATCACATAACTTATCAACTCAAATCATGCAAGTTTCCACATTCATGAAAGACATCATCATATGAATATACCAATATTAGCTAATTTCAAATTGCCTTATACAAAATGAACTTCTAACCAACATAAGCCAACACATTTGGCCAAATCAATTATAACACATAACAAAATGACCAAGTCCCCTATACATGCCATAACTCAAAATGTTAAATTCATTGATACCAAAATAATTGTTGATAGTGTGTATAGATCTTCGACAATCTCCGACGATCTCTGAATCCCGAGCTAGCTTGGTGACACTATATGATAAAGAAAAGAAAGGGGAGTAAGTTATATAGCTTAGTAAGTTCCTATACAAATAATAAGCATCATAACCACACATTTAACATACAATTAACATGATAAAAATTAGCACGAATGTTATTAAAATCTTATAATCATAACTTACTCAATCACCACGTTACCAAGGGTTCATCACATATCGATCTCATTTCTTATGAGTTTTACGTACATACCTGGACCAACTTGCATCATAGCCATATCCTTTCACAACATTGACATTCTCACTGAACACTCGGAATATTAACGGATACTCAAAAATCTTGCACATAAGTGCCATATATGTAGCTAAAGCTACCTCATATCTCATAATACATATAGGCTCGCTTTTGAGCAATTCACGGGCCTACTCACACAAGCTGTCAGTCAGGACATAGCTATACAGTGCTACTCACACAAGCTTTCAGGTATCCGCAACACATACCAGAATACCCAGTAACTGGTAGGACGTACAAGACCAGCATTCGGATCACATAATCGCATATACACATGGGTGCCTAGTGACATGTCACTCGTATCCTATTCTATTCCTAAGGTTCAACTGGGATTTCTCGTTTGTCGAAACTTTGTCGAATACGTCCAAAGAGCCAATCACAATTCATAAAATATTAAAGCATCTAAAACATAAATATAACAATGCATTATTTACATACAAACTTAACTCGGTACAAAAATATTAGAATTGGACCTAATCGTCAAACACTTTATTTTCCCCCGATCTAAGTCTGAGCCTCATTTTCCTTGATCTATAATAAAAAATTTAACTCATTTAATACTCACATTATTCAATTTAGCCCAAAAACCATATTATGGAAAAATTACATTTTTACCCCTAAACTTTTAACATTTTATATTTTAGTCCCTAGGCTCGTAAAATGAGATATAGTCAATTTCTTCAAAACCCAAGCCTAGCCAAACCATTTTCATACTCATAACAGCCAACATTTTTTGTTAAATCACACTTTTACTTCCTATTTTACAACTTTTACAAATAGGTCCTTTTTATGCATTTTCATCAAAAATCAGTTGGTAAATGTTGTTTATCTAACATCAAACATACATTTTCTACCATTAAACATCAAAATACACAAATATCTAACATGGGTAAAATTTTAGACTTTGATTTTGTTTCAAATTAGTCCTAGAAATAGCTAGATTAGGTTGAGACAACTTCAAAAACATAAAAATCATGAAAAAAGGGGCCAAAATGGACTTACAGACGAGCTTAAAAGCTTAGCCAAAACCCTAGCTATGGTGACCCTTGAAATTTGGCTATGGGGGATGAAATTAGAAAGATGAACATCTTTTATTTTTTTATTTAGTCTTTATTTACCAAATGACCAAAATACCCTTAATGCCTAACTTCAAATTTTCACCTAACCATGTCCATTTTTGTCCATACTATAGTATAATGGTATAATTACCATCTAAGGACCTCTAATTTAAGATCTCATAACAATTGGACACCTTTAACATATAGAACTCAACTTTTACACTTTTTGCAATTTAGTCCTTTTAACTAAATTGGCTGCCCAAAAGTCAAAATTTTCGAACAAAATTTTCAAGAAATTATTCCATAGAACTGTAGAACATAAAAATATAATAAAAATATTTTTTTATTGCACCAAATTTGTGGTCCCGAAACCACTGTTCCGACTAGACCCAAAATCGGGCTTCTACAACTTCTTCCTCACTGAATTTAGGAAGAAGTATGTTGGCCAACTGTACATTGAAAGGAAGAAGGGAGAGTTCATAAATTTGAAGCAAAACAACATGACGGTGGCAAAGTATGAGAAATAATTTGTTAGGCTGAGTAAATATGCTCGAGAGTTGGTAGTGACCAAAGCTGATATGTGTAGAAGGTTTGAGTGGGGGATTAAATGAAGACATTTTTGTCCCTATTGTAGCTCTAAATTTGCAAGTTTTTTTCGGCTTAGTAGAGATAACTCAAAGAATTGAGGAAGGAATGAATAGGCAAATGGCTAAGAGTTCAGGAAAAAAAAAGCAACTACTAGTTCTATGCCTCCACCATCCACGAAGAGAACCAAAGATTTCATAGGTTTTAGATATTCATCACCTACATTGGGGTAGAAATCGAAAGGTCGAGGAATATCATTCCAGCAGATGACCTCAATTGATAGTATTGGGGGTACAAGAAGGAGACCTATACCTGTAACATCCCAAAATTAGGGGATTGTCATTTTTGCATAATTGCATGTGATGGGCTTGTATAGTTAGTTATTTGGGGGTGTTTGGGCCTCTAGGGAGGCTCAGGTTCGAGTTTGAGCTTTGGAAATTTTTTGGTTTTTGGCTCTTTAGTGGAAAGGGCTATTGGAAACAGGACTTAAGTAATTTTGTGTGTATTAGAAAGCACAAGTTGGCCATTTGGTAAGGTGGCTGTGGCGTCAATGGTAGAGCAAGGGGAGAAGGGGTTCGAATCCCACAGTTGGTAAATCAAAGGCTTTAATTTTGTGTCAAGTGAGTGGAAGAAGTAGAGTTTGGTTAGAACTCTGCAAGGGGAGTTGGGGACCTGGTCAAATCATTTGAACGGATGAAGAGGAGAGAATTAAGGAAGTGAGGTGTGTGGAAGTGTTGGCTGTGAGTGGGGGTGTGTGTTAGGGGAGTTTCAGCTAGAGGGGGTCTTGGGTAGCAAATTCGGTAGCCTAGTGTGTTAGTAGAATCGAAAACTCCCTTGTGTTATACGTTTTCTTTTTTGTTCTTTTCGGGATTTCTCTTCGGAAGTAATTTGAGCACTTTTCCTTCTCTTCACTTCTTACCATTTGTGCATTCTTTTTTTTTTATCATTTTCTAATAGCCTAAGCAATTGTTGGCCGAATCATCTCCTGCTCACCTCTCTTCACGTTGTGTCTTTCTTCTCTTTTTTTTAAGTTGAATAGCTACACCTCCTCCTACTGGATTTTCCTTAAGTCAAACACCTAGTAGCCTGAAGTTTGGTTCTGTTCTTCATTGATCATTAGTTTGTAGTGCTACTTGTTGTTACCGAATTCTTCTTCCCCCATTCGGCTCATCTCTGATCTAAGGTAATGATTTCTCTTCTTCTATTTTCTTTCTTCCCTCTCTTTGCTCTGCTAAAGTCAAAACTCTTACCCTTGACTTTTATTGACTAGGCCAAATCTACTAGCCCTCTTCCATCTCGAATCCCTCTTATTCTCTGTTGTGAGGGCCAAATCCTGTGGTTTGCCACCTATCAATTATTATCGTGCATTGGTTGGTAAGTGTATCTAAAGTCGAATGTGGGTTGGTGTCCTTCTAGTTTCGTTGTATTTTCTTTAGCCAAGAAAGCTCTCACTTCTGTTACCATGAAGATGGATTTCGCTAACACCTTCTTTTTGTCATTGAATGTTGCTAGGAACTTGGTTCTTTATCCAGGAGTGGTAGTTTATTTCTATATTTTGGGTTGTCAAAGGAGAAGTCTAACTAATGGCCAATCGTTATCATAGGTGTTTGGAAGTAGTGGAGGTTGCAACTCGTAAACAGGTGTAAAATCTCACACCATTGTTTGTGATAGCATGTGACGTTCTGTGATTTAGCCATAAGTCGAAAGCGAGAAACCAAAGAATCAGTAATCATCTCGGCGTCTGGCGGCGTCAGAGTGATAAATCGAGCCACTAGTGATGGCGGTAGATCGTTGAGAGTGTTACGAACACTCTCATGAATCTGAGGCCGTAATGGGCCTTATCGAGTCGAAACGG
This sequence comes from Gossypium rotundifolium, assembly GCA_025506655.1. NCBI lineage: Eukaryota > Viridiplantae > Streptophyta > Magnoliopsida > Malvales > Malvaceae > Gossypium > Gossypium rotundifolium. The sequence continues at coordinate 69,142,304 of CP106730.1, read as the reverse complement.
GCTAAGTGGGCCCAATGGGCTAACGGGCCCACATGAGCAGAACCGATGGAAAATTGTCGAAGGACTGATGTGACTGTGAAGTCCACAAAATCGAGACCGAAAACATGCTAAGTGGGCCACACAAGCTTGTGGGCCCATTTAGGCCAAAAATGGATTTTAGGCCTAACTACACCGTAGAGACCCAAAAAGGGTCTCGTGTCGCTTGAGGCAATAGTAGGCCTCCGGAAAGGCCGTTAGTTGGCTGAAATTACTGAAATACCTCTAGAGGGTAAATTATCGAAATACCCTTGGTGGATAAAATTAACGAAATACCCCTAGAGGGTAAATTACCGAAATACCTTGGGTGGGTAAAGTTACCGAAATATCCCTCGTGGGTAAATTATTGACTGAAATATGGGTTAATTTTGATTAAATTATTTTTTCTTTTGCATAAGTGTGGTCGTTGTGGTGTTAATTGAGGTATTTTAGGGGCTAGTTATAAGCTAAGGGAAGGTTTGAGCCATAGGAGAAAATTTGGTTTTAAGTATCAATTAAGGGGAGCTAGGTGAAAGAGGCCTTAAGGAAAATTTTGGGAGTTCTTGGACATAAGAATCACCTTGGTAAAGTGGCTGCAAGGCACCACTTAGGGCCTTGGTGAATGATGCCATGTGCAGTGGGCAAGGGGCCTTGGTTCGAGTCGTGTGGGCAACAAAATGGGTGGCTATTATTTTTACATTTTGACGTTAAGGGAGTGAGGTCTTAAAGGAATAAGTGGTGAAGGTTATGACACAAAGATGGCCTTGGAAAAGTGGCAATGGGCGCCACCTAGGGTGCTTGAAGTTGCGTCAAAGGGAGCTTAGGAGGGTGGAGGTTGAATCACGTGGGCGACATAAAGTGGGGTTTTATTTTTTTGCATGTGACGTCAAGAGAGAGGGAAGGAGTTGGACGACATGTGGACTCCAAAAGATGAGATAAGGCTTGGGTTTTATTTTTTAAAATTTGGCTAAGAGTAGGATAATATGATTTTATTTTATTTATTTTATTTAAGTTAGTGGATAGAAGATAATTGTAGTTTTATTAATTTATTTTGTATGGGTGATAAGAGATAATGTGATGGATTATGTTTAATTTATTTATTAAGGTGATAAAGGAGAAAATGGGATTTGATAAGAGAAAGGAGTAGTGGCGATTGAAGGTCTCTTTTGGGTTGGTATATTCGCCATGAAGAGGTGATAAGTGCGAAATTATTTGTTTCCTCCCTAGTCTCCCTTTAGAATTTTTAATGAAGAAAAGTCTCTCTTCGAATTTTCTTTTCATCTTGGTGTTTTGTGAAAATTGCACCCTATTTCCCTTTGTCAAAAGCGAAAGGTAGAACCATTGTGCCTTTATTTTCTTTCTTCTTTTCACATCTTTTCCTTTAATTTAACCTTGCTTAAATCGAAACCTCTCCCATTCTTCTTTTCTCTAACTCCATACCTATTCTTGAGATAGGCGAATATTCAATCACCTTTTTAAAGGGCTTAGTCGAATCTTCAAAGGTGCCTATTCTTTCTTTGTCGCAAGTTTTGAAGCCAAAAACAATTCTTTTGTTATCATTCTCAAAAGTTGAAAATCAAGCACTTTTTCCTTGTTGTCGACTACTCTTTCCAAATCTCTTCAAACATGGATGGTGGTAAGTAGATTCTTCCTTAGTAATCAGTTCAGGTTCTTTTTCTGAGGGTGGCCGAATATGTTTAAGCCATATTAATGTGTGTTTTTTTTTTATGCCAACGTTAGGGTGCATTAAAGGAGATTTCTCGGGTTTTAAATATCAAGGTAAGTAGTTGCTAATATTTAGTCAAGGCCATTTTCCTAGATTTCATGTGTGCCGATCCTAACATTTACTAAGTAGGAGATCGACAACTTGAGAGCAAGTGATGATTCGGGACTTGACCTAGGTAAGGGTTAGTTTGACCAAGGGTTATACCATAAGGTGTTCATGTGTTAAACCTGAAACTAACACCGAGTTTATAGGGATTTCGACGAGAAGTAAGTGGCGAATATTCGGGATTAGGATGAGCGGGAATAGAGTTTTGGGATTCTAGATTGTGTTAGGTTCATATAGTTCGGGATTTCGCTCAATAGTCTGGTGCGTAGTTATCGCACTATTCTCCTGTTATTTGTATGTTATATGTATGTTTATGATGTGTATGATAGCCGAAACAAGGGCTAAGATGGTGGATACCCATAGTGGGTAATCGACTAATCAAGTTAGTGCTCTATGACATTATTTTGCCTATGGTATATGTGTGATATTTATGATGAGCACGTGATGTATACTTACTCTAAACGTTAATCTGACATGATACACATATATGCATGGGGCATGGGATGTGACTATCGAAGGGAAGGGTGTACATTATGTACGTGGTCTGATGTTAGCCTTGTGCTATATTGGCACTTGGTGTTAGCTATGTGCTTCATCAAGGGAGATGTTGGCTAGGTGCCACATCTCGGTGGATGGTAGCTGTGTGTATCACCGTGGATTGAGGATGACCTCGAGTCACCTCGTGGATATTGACATGTAGGGTCACTTAGGTGATCGGTGGCTTAGCCACGGCCTTGGGCAGCAGGTGCGCCAAGGTAGGTGTAACAGATGGACTCTAGGTTGGGTTGGGATGCACTTTTGTATGATCAATATGTGAAGTGGAATAATGCGGTAGTGGGCCAAGCCCGAGATGTGAAAACAAGTGGTTAATTACATTATTATCGATTTGTGATTGATGTGTGGATATGGGCCAAGCCTGGTATGTGGAGACATGTGAAATAACTATGCCTTGAGTGCATTGACTCACCCAAATTTTTCCAACATCGCAGTGATGCATAAAGCTTGTCTTAGGGTTGGAGAGGATACAGGGGTGGCCATGCAATGCGAAGATGATTTTAATTATTTGGTCATTTCTTAATTTTAGTATTTTGAATACTTAATTATTGTAATAAGGCTTTTTTTTTAAGTTTTTGGGATTTCTATTATGTTAAGTTGGATTGATATTTAAATCACTATTTGGAAATGAATTTATTCTTGGCAACTTATATTTTAAAATTTATATTAAAGCTTTTAATCCGGATGGTTTGTAATAAACAAAGTTTCACTTAAAATATTAAAACACAATGTTCTATAAACGATAATCAAATTATTATTAAGTTTTACTTTTAAGTCAAAATCTTTTCAAACGATTTTTCAATGTGACATACCAGATCCGGTCAAGGCTCGTGGGCCGGGTTTGGGGTGTTACAAACCCTAGATGGGTAAATTACTGGAATACCCCCAAAAGGGGAGAAAATTATCGTTATACCCTTAGATGACAGAATGTCCGTTATGTCATTGATGGTTGTTAAATACAGTGTATGTGACTTTATTTATACTGTTATACTTGTAATACACTGCATTCATTTCATGCTGCATGGGTTGGATTTCATGATTGGAGGAAGTACCGTTTTAGTGGCTCTGCCACATACCGTTTTAGTGGCTCAGCCACATATACCGTGATTAGCAGCTTGACTGCAATATTGGTGTAGATTGGCGGGGTGGGTTGACATGATCCCCACATGGTGCGATTGGTTGGTACGGGTGGAGAGTTAGACGGCATGTAGGATTGGGGTGGGCACATGTCCATATACATTGATATGATTTTAGGGCTCAAGCCCAAATAGTGACTGTTATAGGGGATTACACACTGAGTTCTCGTAACTCACCCCCTATCTTTTAACCGTGCAGGTAATCCCCAGCGTTAGAGGATTTGGAGCTGTGAAAGACTCGGAGGTGGCCATACGTCGGATTAGCCTCTTACGAAACTTGGTAAATTCAGTTTTAATTTATTTTGTGTTGTTATTTTGGGTTAATATTTTGTGTAATAAGGCCATTGGATTTTTCTTTTTAAACTTTCATTTGGTAATTCTACTAGTTATAAATTGTTAATCGGTTAATCAAGGATTTTTTTGAAGACAATAACAGCCGTTTTCAAAATATCACGTTTCCAAAATTTATTAAGTCTGATTTCTGCAATAAACAAGTTTTCTTCGAAAATAATAACACCTTTACAATAGTACACTTTAAGCAAATCTTGTTTTTACAAACAACGAAATTCAGAGTTTCAAAAAGGGATGTGATAAACCGTAAAAGTAACATCTTTTCATCCCACATTTAGTATGCTTTTGGATGATTTAACCCTGATTAATGTAAAAAGGTGCTCTTAATCCTTTCTTTTCATCTCTTATACTCAAGAAAGCACCTAAGGATAAAAAGAACGTAAAACGGGCTTAAAACGGACCAAAATGGGCCAACCCAAGAAATCGACACGGCCTGGACTTCAAGCCACATGGCCGTGCCTCGTAAAATTACTTTACACGGCCATGCCATGATTTACACGGCCGTGCCCCAATCGACAAAATCGAGATACGGCCTGAAGACGATTTGCATGGGCGTGTACCATGGGCGTGCCCCTGCCACGGGAATGAGCAATTTCACTCGGATTTGGATGCTCGAAGCCAAAGAAATATACTCCTAAGTCCACTTAAACACCTTAATGGTAATTCTACTTGAAAGAGGTACTTAGGAGCCAAGTAAAGCATCTAAGGAGCCTATATAAACAATCTAAGGCACCGTTCTAAAGGAGAGAGTTTTGGGTTGAGTTTTACTTTGAGCTTTTAGTGGAGAATTACTCGAGGATAGCAGTTGATCCATCTCAAGAAGCTGGAGTTCTACTCAAGACGGAAGATCTCCTCTTCAATTCCTTCAAGGGTTTTAGGGATTTCTTATGTTTTGTTTTATCTTTTCTCTTGAGATGTTTTCTTATTTTGTTATGAATTAAACCCTTGAGATACAGAAGGGATGAAACCTATGATGGATTTTGTTATTTGATTTCTAAATTATATGATAAGTACTTAGTTTGTTCTTAATTATGTTGCTTAATTTAATTTGATGTGCTTAGGTGGAGGAGGAGTAGACCCTGCCTAAGAGTAGATCTAGCATAATTAAGCGGAGTTGATTGAGCGCCTAGAGATAGGGTTACGAGATTTTGTCGGATTAGGGTAAAACCTAATATGGGAGTCCATTGATCGATTTACTGCTTCCTTAGAGGGTTATTATAAGAGAACGAGAGTTCCACTAATTAACCTAAGGTTAGACGTTATTCGCCTCTAGAGAGGGTTTAATATAGGTTAGGGAGTCTCACAGATCAAGCTAAGTAAAGAAGTCATATGAATTAAAAGTTAGATAACAAGAGAAGTCATAGGTGGATTCTTCCTGAGGGTATCGTCGTAATCAACTGAGTTTTCCCACAGTCTTTTCCAAAAGTTTCATTCTTTTGCCTTTGCGTCTAGTTTAGTTTTTCATTAGCTTTAGACTAATAAGCCAATCACTCCATATTTTAGGCTAAATAATAGAAAGAAAGTGAGTAGTAGTACTTTTAGGTTCCTTTGGGTTCGATGAAATAATCTTGCCTAAACTATACTATTGTTCGATAGGAGCACTTGCCTCCATCGTTGTCATAGTTAGTCTACAGGTTCGATCATTCATTATAAATATTAAAACTCGACTATTTGACACGATCAAGTTTTTGGCGTTGTTGCCGGGGAACGCTAAAATATTAAGAAAGCTCTATTTCTATTACTTTAGCCATTATTTTATTTTTCGCAATTTACTTTTATTTTTAGTTTAGGTTAAATTTTTATTTACATTAAATTTCTTTCTTTCTTCTCCTAGCAGTTACCTCTAGTTTATGACTAGAAGGAACCCGAGAGGACCTTTAGTGTGCGAAAGTGACATTGAAGCTTCCACTCACAGAAATCGCAGAGAAATTAGACAAGCTCTAGATAACCAAAAAGAAGAACAAAACAGATCCACTCCTACTGAAGGGATGGACGAAAACAATCCACCGCCAAATGTGCAAGAATAGAATGCTCCGCGTACTATGTATGATTATGCTAAACCTAATTTGAGAGGAGCAGAATCTAGTATTGTCGTCGAACTCTTGTAGTCGCTAACAATTTTGAATTAAAGCCTAACACAATACAAATGATTCAACAATTTGTTCAATTTGATGGTTTGCAGGACGAAGACCCGAACACTCATATAGCAAATTTTTTAGAGTTCTATGATACCTTTAAAATAAATGGTGTTTCTGACGATTCCATACGTCTTCGGTTATTTCCCTTTTCATTAAGGAATAAAGCCAAGCAGTGGCTGAACTCGTTACCACGAGGGTCAATCACCATATGGGGTCAAATGACCGAAAAATTTCTTTTAAAATATTTTCCACCAGCCAAAACAGCTAAATTTAGGAATGACATATCTTCTTTTATGCAGAATGACGCAGAAGCATTATATGATGCATGGGAAAGATATAAGGATCTCCTGAGAAGATGTCCACACCACGGATTACCTTTGTGGCTTCAAGTTCAAACTTTTTACAACGGTGTGAATTCTTCAACGAGGCAAATGATTGACTCATCAGCCGGTGGACCTTTGAATAACAAAACTCCTGAAGCAGTTTACGACTTTATTGAAGAGATGTCGTTGAATACCTATCAATGGCAAATCACAAGGGCCAAACTGACAAAATCAGCCGGAATTTTTAACATAGACGCAGTAACAATGTTGTCAACACAGGTGGAGATGATGAATAAAAAGCTTGATAATTTATGTTCTTCGCAGGTACATCCAGAAATGAAATGCGACGCGAGTCGAAATGTAGCAAATCCTGAGTACCCACCCAACCAACCAAGAGCAAAACATGAGCAGACAAACTATATAGGTAACAATTTCAGATCCAATAATAATCCTCATAGTAACACTTATAACGCAGGTTGGAGGAACCACCCAAATTTTTCGTAGGGAGGACAAGGAAATCAAAAGCAACAACCTCCTCCAAATTATCAAAATCAGCCATATCCACAAGAGAAGCAATCTAACCTCGACGAGATGCTGACGAAATTCATGGCAGCCACAGATGCTCGTTTCTAAAAGATCAAGCGACTTGAAGAACAACAAAAATCGATCAAAGGGATCGAGAATAAAGTTGGAGAACTTACTAGGTCAATGGGACATCTCACAAAGTTGATTTATGAACGTCAACAAGGACGTCTACCAAGAAACACAGAAATAAACCCAAAAGAATAGATCCAAGCCATCACAACTCAAGAGGGTACAAAGGTAGACGAGCCCACCACAGCACAAGAAACCAAGGAAGAAAAAGGCAAAATAGAGGTAGCACACGAAAAGCCAAAACCAATAATCAAAGAATACAAACCTCGCATACCTTATCCCGAAGCATTGAAAGGAGACGATTCAAAGGAGCGATTCGGTAAGTTTCTTAAACTTTTAAAGAAATTACATATTAACACCCTTCTTGAAGCTCTTTTCCAAATGCGGACTCGAGGAAATTTTAAGACAACTCTTGACAAAAAAATGCAAAATAGGCGAAGAGCCCCACGTGGAACTAAACGCAACATGCTCGACAATGTTACAAAATAGACTACTGCAGAAACAAAAAGATCCAGGGAGTTTTACGATTCCATGCTTAGTTGGTAGTTTAACTCTTGATAATGCATTAGCTAATCTAGGGGCAAGTATAAATGTCATGCCTTATGCATTGTTTAAACGACCAGGTCTAGGGAAGCCCAAACAAACTAGGATAAGTATTCAACTAGCTAATAAAACTGTTAGAATTCCTAGGGGCATTATTGAAGATGTGCTTGTAAAAATCGATAAATTTTTTTTCCCAGTAGATTTTTTTGTTTTAGACATGGACGAGGATAATTCAATCCCCTTAATTCTAGGAAGACCTTTCCTAGCAACTGCTAGAACTAAAATTGATGTTGCCACAGGTGAACTCATACTTCGCGTAGGAGATGAATCGATTAAGCTTCAAGCTCTCGACTCGGCCAGAACAACAGATGATGAAGGTAAAAAAATCACTTCAATAGATAATCAAATTATTCAAATTTCATCGCAGGAAACACCACATAAAGACAACCCTGAGCCGACTAATAAGTCCCAAAAGAACATAGAAGAATCCTACAAAGGACAAGACCTTAGGATTGACAAGTTTGAAGAGTAGAAGATACCAGTCAAAGAAAAGCCGGATCCACACGAAGTAAAACCAAAGGAACCGCTAGAAAAGCTCGTAGGGACATCAAACCACTACAAAATAGGAGACCAGGTACTATTAGACAAAGCAGATCCACACATCACCACAACAGACCTGAAGACAAAGGGAGAAATATTTTTTAAGGTACACGATATCTTCCCCCATGGAACAGTCGAGGTAAGCAATCCAACATTTGACACTTTTAAGGTAAACGTTTCTTGACTTAAACCTCATCAAGAAAATAAAATTTTAAGCAAGAGAGAAGATATTCTAACCTTTAAACCTCCCTAAGTTTTCTAATCCGAGAAAAGCCTAGCTTAAAACTATAAACGAGCACTTTTCGATAGGCAACCCGAGTACTAACATTAATTTTTATTTTGTAGTCTTAGTTTTATTTTTATTTCTACTTTCTCTTTTAGAATTTTAATAAACTGAAAGTGTAGATTCCCGAGACCACACGGTCTAGCACACTGGTCGTGGTCGTGGCCAGGTGTGGGTACTCGAATCACCGATCTTGACATAGCAAAAGCCGCATTTAATCCTGCCCCAACCAAGCTGCGAAGTCACGGGCTCACCTACCCCACCACTGTCTTGAGGCGGCCGTGGGTCAACATTGCCATTATAGAAACAGGCGTGGCATTAGAGACAAACGGGCGTGGCACTCCAACACGCTTAGAACACGGTCGTAATCAACTGAGTTTTCCCACAGTCTTTTCCAAAAGTTTCATTCTTTTTCCTTTGCGTCTAGTTTAGTTTTTCATTAGCTTTAGATTAATAAGGCAATCTCCATATTTTAGGCTAAATAATAGAAAGAAAGTGAGTAGTAGTACTTTTAGGTTCCTTTGGGTTCGATGAAATAATCTTGCCTAAACTATACTGTTGTTCGATAGGTGCACTTGCCTCTATCGTTGTCATAGTTAGTCTACAGGTTCGACCATTCTTTATAAATATTAAAACTCAACTGTTTGACACGATCAAGTTTTTGGCGTCGTTGCCGGGGAACGCTAAAATATTAAGAAAGCTCTATTTCTATTGCTTTAGCCATTATTTTATTTTTCGCAATTTACTTTTATTTTTAGTTTTGATTAAACTTTTATTTACACTAAATTTCTTTCTTTCTTCTCCTAGCAGGTACCTCTAGTTTATGACTAGAAGGAACCCGAGAGGACTTTTAGCGTACGAAAGTGACATTGAAACTACCGCTCGCAGAAATCACAGAGAAATTAGACGAGCTCTAGACTACCAAAGAGAAGATCAAAATAGATCCATTCCTACTGAAGGGATGGACTAAAACAATCCACTGCCAAATGTGCAAGAATAGAATGCTCCACGTACTATGTATGATTATGCTAAACCTAATTTGACAGGAGCAGAATCTAGTATTGTCAGGCCCGCTATAGCTGCTAACAATTCTGAATTAAAGCCTAACACAATACAAATGATTCAACAATTTGTTCAATTTGATGGTTTGCAGGACAAAGACCCGAACACTCATATAGCAAATTTTTTAGAGTTCTGTGATACTTTCAAAATAATTGGCGTTTCTGACGATGCCATACGTCTTCAGTTATTTCCCTTTTCATTAAGGAATAAAGCTAAGCAGTGGTTGAACTCGTTACCCCGAGGGTCAATCACCACATGGGATCAAATGACCAAAAAATTTCTTTTAAAATATTTTCCACCACCAAAAGCGGCTAAATTTAGGAATGACATATTTTCTTTTATGCGAATGGCGAAACATTATATGATGCATGGGAAAGATATAAGGATCTCCTGAGAAGATATCCACACCACGGATTACCTTTGTGGCTTCAAGTCCAAACTTTTTACAATGGTGTGAATTCTTCAACGAGGTAAATGATTGACTCATCAGCCGGTGGAACTTTGAATAGAAAAACTCCCACTACACCAAAACATACTTATAGCGGCATTTTTAGTGGCGTTTTAAATAAAAAGCCGCAAATATTATACATCGTGGCGTTTGAAAAAGCAGCAAAAAAATCAATAGCGGCGTTTTGGTAATAAACGCGCTAAAAATGAGATATAGCGGCGTTTATTTGTAAACGCCGCTAAAAATCTGAACATTAATGGCGCTTTTGGGAAACGCCGCTAAAAATCTGGGAATTAGCGGCGCTTTTGGGAAAGCGCCACTAAAATCTGAGCATTAGCGGCACTTTTGGGAAAATGCGCTAAAAGTCGAGCATTAGCGGCGCTTTTGGGAAAACGCCATAAATAATGTTAAAGTTTTATTGGGTATATATGATTGGTGTTAAGGGTTTCATGGGTTAAGGGTTGGGGTTCTTACATAATTGTAAAATAGATAATTTACGGTTTATGATTTAGCATATATAATTGTAATATATTAAATTAATTATCATTATAGTTTAAGGTTTATGATTTAGCATATATAATTTCTGATTGTAAGGTTTAGTAGTTACTATTTTAAATGTTTAGGGATTATGGCGTGTAGTTTATGGTTTAAATTAAGTTTAGGGTTTCATGGGTTAGTGGCTAAGAGTTAGGGGTTTATGTTGTGTGATTTAGGGTTTATGAGATATATAGGATAGAGGTTTAGGGTTTAGAGTAATTAGTCTCATTAATTTATATATTAAATAATTTCTTACATAATTGTAAAATAGGTATATTAATTTTATTATATCAAATTAAGTATCATTATAGTTTAGGGTTTATGGTTTAGCATATACAATTTAAGGTGTAAGGTTAATTAAGTGTTACTATTTTAAATGTTTAGGGATTATGGTGTATAGTTTGTGGTTTAAATTAGTTTAGGCCAGGTTTTATGTGTTTAAGGATTAATGGTTAAGGGTTAACGGTTAAGGGTTAGGGGTTAGGGGTTAAAGGTTAGGGGTTAGGAGATGATAGTTTAGGAGTTATGATATAGGGTTTAGGGTTTAAGGTTTAGGATTTTAGGGTTTAGGGTTTAAGGTGCTGTGGTTAATTTGGAGTTTAGGGTTTAAAGTCTAGAGTTCTAAGGTGAGGTTTTGGGGTTTAGGGTCTTGAGGTTTTAGGGTTTAGGGTTTAAGACATATATGACCGTCAATTAGAAACCAAAATTATTTAAAGTTTTTAAACTTTTATACTTCATATTGTGGAATTTTTGTTTTTAAAGTTAATATTTGTAGATTCTATCAATTTAATGAATTTTAAAATTCAACAAAATTAACCCCTTAACTTTACACATTAATTACATTAATTTGATATTTATTATTAAAAGCGAAAAAATAAGAAACCTAAAAACTTACAAAAATATATGTATGTATATTTGAATGTTTAATTTTATAAAATATATACAAAACTATAAAATATTTATAAATAAATTAAAAAATAATAATAAGTTAGGAATAGTGGCGTTTTCATTAAAAGCGTCGGTAATATATGGAAACTAGGAGCAGCCGTTTGAAGCTTATGTTCGGTGGCGTTACATCCAAGCAAGAAAATGATGTGTTTTATTTGTTTATAGTGGCGTTTTTCAAAAAACGCCGCAAAAGCTTGTGTTTTAGTGGCGTTTTATGTTAAAACGCCACGAATATATTACATGTTTACAAAACAGCGCCGTTATTCTGCTTAGTTTGTTGAGGCATTTACATAAGCGACTTCATTTTACTATTTGATTTTAGTGGCGTTTATAAGTAAAACGCCGCAATATGTTGTGTTGTACTAGCGTTTTAAGTATAAACACATAAATATATTAAGCATTTTCATAACGGCGTCGTTATTCGGCTTAGATTTTAGAGGCGTTTACCAAATGACTTCGTTTTGTTATTTGATTTTAGTGGCGTTTATAGAAAAAGCATAGAGAGGCTTCTGGTTTCTTTGGCATTTTATTTTAAAACACATGAATATAGTAGCTATTTACAAAAGCAGCCGTTATTCTCTTGAGTTTTTATAGGCATTTACAAAGCGACTTCATTTTGTCATTTATTTTAGTGGCGTTTTATATAAAAACGCAGCAATGGGATTCAGTTTTATTGCAAAACATTGTCGTTTTGTTCCATCTGCTATAACCCTAAACAAAAAGTGGAAAGAACAGAAAAGTCCCCCCTCCATCGAAATCTCTCCCCAAATCCCTTTCCCCTAATCCCTAAAAAATTTTCCCAAATTTTTCAGAAACAACGAACCCCTAATCCCTTTCCACTATCTAACGTCGATTTCCCAAGTTTTTCACCATCGTTCCCAATCTGTTTCCCTCCCCACACTCAAATCCCTTATTCCCAAATTTTCCCCATCGTTCCCAATCTGTTTCCCTCCCCGAACTCAATTTCCCTAATCCCAAATTTCCCCTATCTTCTCCCAATTAGTCTCCCTCCGCAAACTCAAAGTTATTAATCCCAAATTTCCCAGTAAGAAGCCTAATTTGGTTTTTTTTTTCGCGGTTTCATGGTTTAGGGTTTTTTTTGATTTAGGGTTTTTTTATTATTTATATCATTCTGTTTTTTGTAAACAGATAGTTTTTTGATTTAGGGTTTTTTTTTATTTATATCATTCTGATTTTTTCTTTTGTTTACCTTCTTAATCTTTCTTGATAGGTTTGGCCAATTTGGAAAGAGTTTGAGATTTGGACAAGAACAGAAATCAAACCCTAGGTATTTGAATATCTTTATTCTGATTTCTAATATGTATTGATTCTATGGTTTATCAAAATCACTTGACATCGAGATATCATTAGATGTTCTTACAGTACGTATTTATTCCTAGTTGACGTGCCATGAAGTGAAGAAATCTATTTATTAAGTAGTTGCGTTATAATTAGATGTCATTTTATTTGATATTACATCTTTGGCATACATTTCATCTTATTAAGTTTGAAAGTTGTAAGCCTAGGTTACTTTTAGGCATACCTTAGTTGTATGTATATAACTTAGTTGAAATTTGGATATTATTAAGTTATTAAAATTATTAACTGATTTGTATATAACTTAGTTGAAATTTATATATAACTTTGTTGTATTTATATAACCTAGGTTATTAAGTGTAAGCAGAAAGTTGTGCTACATGGAGGCTGGTTCTAATCTGATTTAGTTGCATCCCAATGAGAACATTGATATAAGTTGAAACACCCACACCCGCCCACGAGCTTTGAACCGGATCGGTATGTTCCTAAAGTAAACCGATTTGAAACATTTGCGATACTTAGAAAATTGTAAATTTTAGAAAAGCTATTATTTTGAGTTGGGCTTAGATTGGAAACCATTTATTTGATTTTGTAAGCCCATTTAATTAAATACATCCAATGTAGTTCTTAGAATGAAACTTAACGATAAGCAAACATAAAGTATAATCCTTTGGGCCTTAAGGCCTTATTACATCAAGTAAAACCCAAAATAGAATAAAGGTAACTAAAAATAAAATTAAGTCCAAACTAAATGAAATTTTTAAGTATGTAGCATAGCCACCTCATGGTCCATAGCCGGTCCATCAACGCTCATTACACGAAAAAATAATTCCCACAATGGGGTGAGTCAACAGACTCAATGTGCACACAATGCTATCATTCAATAAATCGAGCATTCATGTTCAAATCATTAAGTCCATACAATAATGAAATTATGATGCAACCCAAACCCAATCCTAATTAGCCATCCACTACACTCCCCGTACCAACTTTGTACACCATGGGGACTACTAAGTCAACCCTCCATCCGCTACTCTCCATCAAAGGCATTCGCCCATATCGTTGTGTCATTAGACACTATAATCAAATTATCGTTGTGTCATTAGACACTATTGTAACCGAAGTTACCAAAATTTCGCAATGTGATAGTAGTCAACATATTTAGTTGGTGAGACCAAAGTCAACACCTTCGTTGGTGAGACCAAAGTCAACACTGTTCTCCCCTTTCACATAAATCCCGAATGCCCCAAAAATATATATATTGTGCATAAATAATTTCATGTTCATATACATATATTAGCATGTTATAAAATAACATTTTCACAATCCTATCGAAGTAGGAAGCGTGCACAGGTACTTTTGCCACATTTGTGGTACATAGCCACATTCACATTATTATTCATATCATATATTAAAATATTTAGCCATAAAATATCGAAGGATAGTAAGGGTACACACCTTATTAAGCTTAAATAAAAGTTCCTTGAGATCTCGAAAATCCCGATCTAATCTTTAGATCTAATAATTCCTATATTAACCCACCAAATAAAACACATTAATAAACCCTTTTGTCTTAAAACAAAACCAAATCCTAGTAGGATTTGTAAAAATACTCACCTTCTTGCCGATTGGGTGTTTATACAAATCCGAAAGTTTGGTTTTTCCTCTACCGATATTAACCAACCTTGTATTTCAATATGGGTTAGTTTTGGCTTTTCACAAATTAAGGAATTGATCTAGATAATCTTACAACCATTGGCGAATATTTTAGAGGCTTACCTTCTGATTCCAAATCCGAAAGTTTCCTTTATCTTGAATATCATCGAAAATCCTAGTATTTAGAAGTTAGATCGATCTAATTTTAATAAGTAGTAATTGGCCTTTGGCGAATGTGTCTCACTTACCTTGGATCCTTGACCCTTCTATTTGATGATGGTAGAAACCTAAGAGATCATGGTAGGTTCGGCCATGAACAAAGTTAGGGATTAGTACTGAATTTTTGTAAAAGGAAAGAATAGAAGTTGATTGACCACGGATCTTACCCTTTTGATGTTGTAATTGATCGCTCCTTTACTTAGAATCGATAAGGATTCGGCTTTGATAGAAAAGCAGAGGAGAAAAGAGAAGAAAAGAGGATGGTTTTGTTCAAAGAAAATTCGGCAAAAGGGGAGAAGAGAGCTATGAAAATTTCGGCACCACTTAGGAAAGATGAGAGAATGGCCTTAATTCTCCTCTTTTAAGCTGAAATTGCTATGCCAAGAGTCCTTGACTTGGCCACCACTCCCCACAAGTGATAATATTATCATTTAATTATCACTTTAATTAAATTAGGAGTATTTTATCCATCCTTTATCTCCTTATTTATTTTATTAAAAGAAATTCCTTTACTTAACACTTAATTAAACAAGTTTTAACCGAAGTAAAACTCCTCTAATTCAAGAAGCTTGTGCCGTCCCACCTCTTAGCCTAGGAAGCAAAATAAAGCCTTCATTATTTGCTTCCTGGATGACTCAAACTCAGGCCCAAAACCTCTTGTATTTGGGCCATTTCCTAAAACCTTAGGTGGCATCTTGAGCCACATTTCCAAGTCCGTTATTGGGTCGATTTCATGTATTTTATATTTTAGGGTCACTTGGCCCTAAGTTTCCCTTTAGGCTCTTAATTCAACATTAAGGGTCAATTTTAAGTTTCCTAAAATTTTCGCATGGCTCAGTATTTTCGAGGTTTCCAAAATGTTCAAGTTTCCAAAATGTTCAGGTTTCCAAAATGTTCAGGTTTCCCAAAATGTCTAAGTTTCCAAAAATGTCTAAGTTTCCAAAAAATGTCTAAGTTTCCAAAAATGTCCATTTCCATTTCCATTTTTCTAGGTTTCCAAAAGTATCAAAAATTTATTCATAGTACTTGTAACTTGTCATTTCATACAATTAAACTGGAAATGTATAGGCCTATTCAGGGATGTTCTGTTCTACCCTTAAACAAAATTTCGTCCCGAAATTTCCTAACTAAAATAGTTGAGGGTATTCTTTGTCTCATGGTCTCCTCGACTCCCATGAAGCTTCTTCCGTTCCATGATTGCGCCATAGCACTTTGACTAGAGGCTGTCTTCTTTCGTAGTACCTTCACATCACGTTCCAAGATCCGAATCGGTTCTTCCTCATAGGATAAGTCGGCCTTAGTTCCACCTCTTCAACCGGTACCACATGAGATGGATCCGATCGATAGCGACGTAACATGGACACATGAAATCGTCATGCATCTCTTTAATTACGGTGGCAACTCTAATTGGTATGCCAGCGGCCCAACTCGCCGATGCTTGATAGGGCCCTACAAACCTTGGGTCTCTATCGGAGATGATCGACATTGGTACTCCATGTAATCTTACAATTTCGCCACATACAACTTAGCCAACTTGAAGAGAATAATCCATTACATTTGGGATAAAGTGTGCGGATTTGGTCAAACAGTCCACTATCACCCATACAGAGTCCTTCTTAGTAGGTGTAAGGGAAGCCCACTAACAAAGTCCATGGTAATTCTCTCCACTTCCATTGGGAAATCTCGATTGGTTGAAGCAATTACGATGGGACTTGGTGTTCACCTTAACTTGCGACATGTCAAACATTTCCCACAAATTGATCGCCTCTCGTTTGGGTTAGACCACCAAAGCTGTTCTCTCGGATCTCTATCTGACTTAATACCTCCGGGATGCATAGCATAAGGGCTACTATCGCTTCCAGAAGAATCCTTTGTCTCGGCTCCTTATCATTGGCATCTGAGACCTTTCCTTGTAGCACAATACTCCTTTATCATTGATGCCATAATCCTCTAATCCCCTTCTTGCACTTGCGCAACTTAGTGCTTAAGTCATTATCGATATATTGTCCCTCCTTCACTTTCTTTAGCCATGTGGGCACGACTTGCAACTCGCCAAGCGAGGCTTCCATCATCATCTGAGACTTATATGGCGAACAAAGCCGTAGATCCGATACAACCTTCGACTTAGGGCATCGGCTACTACGTTCGCCTTGCGGATGATACTCTATTGAATAGTCGTACACCTTCGTTGCCTCAAGTTTAACTCCTTACGAGTTAATAAATACTTAAGGCTCTTGTAGTGCAATGTAGATAATCGACCTTTCTCCATAAAGGTAGTGCCTCCAAACCTTAAGGCGAAAACCACATTGCTAGCTCTAAGTCATGAGTTGGGTAGTTAAGCTCATGAGGCCTTAGCTGCCGAGACGCATAAGCAACCACTTTGCCATCTTGCATTAACACACAGCCTAACCCCGTATGCGAAGCATCACAGTACACCACAAATTCCTTTCCTGCCTCCGGCTGAATTAACACTGGAGCCTCTGTCAGCACCTTCTTAAGCTTTTCAAAGCTCTCTTGCTGCTTATTAGTCCATTCGAAGGGTACTTCCTTCCTTAGTAACTTGGTTAAAAGCGCAATATTGGCGAGAATCCTTCCACGAACCTTACGTAATAGCACGCCAAGCCTAGGAAGCTTGGTTCAACCACGGACCTAGGTGGTTTCCAATCCAACAACCGCTTCGATCTTCCTAGGATCCACTCTTATTCATACTGCGGATACCACATGTCCTAGGAATGCCACCTCCTTAAGCCAAAATTCGCACTTGCTTGAATTTGGCATAAAGCTCTTTTCCTTAACACTTCCAATCGACTCGGAGATGCTCATCATGCTCCTCCTCCGACTTGAATACACCAAAATGTCATCGATGAACACCACGACAAATCTATCCAAGTAGGGTTGAAAAACCCGATTCATCATGTCCATGAGCAGCGGTGGAGCGTTCGTCAACTAAGCGGCATCACCACAAACTCAAGTGACCATATCTTGTCCTAAAACCGATCTTATGGATATCGGCCTCCTTCACCTTCAACTAATGGTATCCCGATAGTAAATCGATCTTGAAAACACTGCGGCTCCCTTGGTGATCGAACAAGTCCTCGATCCTTGGCAAGGATATTTGTTCTTAATGGTCACTTATTTAGCGGCGGTAGTCTATGCACATACGCATAGTTCCGTCCTTCTTCTTCACAAATAAGACCGGTGCTCCCCATGGAGACACTGCTGGTCGGATGAACCCACGGTCCAGCAGTTCTTGTATCGAGCCTTGAGCTCCACTAACTCCTTTGGTGCCATTCGGTATGGGCGATTGACACGGGAGCTGTCCCCGGTAGCAAATCAATCCCAAATTCCACCTCCACATGCAGGGGTATTCGTAACTCCTCGGAGACACATCCACGAAGTCCCTTACCGTTCTAACTCCATTAACACCTTCCTCCTTTCCACCTATCGCACTTACAAAAGCTAAGAACGCTTTGCAACCTTTCTTAACCATCTTCTCGGACCTTGGTCTTGAAACTACATTAGATAAATAGTTTCTCCTTTCTCCGATCATTATTACTACTTCATCTTAGGGTTCTTAGTTCCATCGTTTAGCGCACAATCCAACACGGCTCGGTGTTCTACCAACCAATCCATTAAGTATAAGCTCAAACTCTCAGAAGGGTAACTCCATTAAGTCCGTTCAAAGCTCACTCCACGAATCTCTGGGGTACATTCAAAGATCTTGTCTACCACTATAGTTTGGCCTAATGGGCTTACTACGGTCATCGCCTATCGAGAGTTTAGAGTCTAGGCCTAGTGTTTTCACTACACTACTTGCAACATAGGAATGGGTCGAGCCCACATCAATCAAAGCAAAGTAGGGTTTGTCAAAAAAAAAAACGTCTTGGTTATTACGTCCGTGGCGTCTCCATCTTCCCTTGATGAACGCATAAACCAAACCGGTTGTCTTGCATCGGCATTAGCATTAGTACCTCGACCACGGGTGCCACGGCCTCTGCTGTACCACTACCACGGTTACTCGAACCACGACCCGTTGAAATTCTTGTCCGCCTCTACCTGGTGCAGCTAGCATTACGAACTACTGGTCGACTCTCGTCCGATTGTTTGGGGCAATCCTTAAACATATGGTCCTTGGACCCACACCTAAGACATGCTCTTATCTTTTCCAACACTCCCTAGATGCCTCTTTCCACAATACTCACAAGGACGAATCGCGCTTTGTACCCGACTTGTTGATTAGTGGCCCATCAACCCTAGGCCTTTTGTAACCCTTTCCGGATGGCCCAAACCCTCTTTGGCCTTATTCTTGCTCTGCGATGCCTTAGTAGCATCCTTAATCCCTCGGCCACCTTGGCCTTTTCTACCAAAAGCAGAGAATTCCGCTCGATGCGGTGCTATTATGATCTTAAATCATCTCTCGGCCCGTCCTCAAAGCGGACACGGCGTTCATGCTTTCGATTGCCACTACCCTCGAGCATAACGGCTCAACCTCGAAATTCCGCCTCATATATTGCGGCGGACCTACTCCCTTGTACCAACCCTAGAAAAGCCTTCCTCTGCTCATCGTATACGGTTCCACATACTTCTTACGAAAGGCCTCTTTAACATACTCCCGGGTCAAATTTTCGGTTGTGGTACCATCACGAATAGTCAACCACCAGCGTCGCTTCATCGCGTAACAACGCCACCATCCCTTTCAACTTTTCCTGCTGAGTCGGATCAAGCTCATCCATGATCGCTCGTTGCTTCTAACCGATTACTCATTTGTCTTTGGGTGCCACATGGATACTCCTCGAAACATTTTCGCTCCATTAGCTCGAGCCGTTCAGTCCGACTTCGATTTCCTCCATTTTCTCCCTGCCGCCACCAATTCCAAAACTTCGCGAGCGACTGCGACACGGCCTCTTCCCTCGTCTGACTGCTGCTTTCGGCGTGCTTGGTGGGGGTGGTGGTGGCGGTGGCATCTCATTGTCGGACCCTTGACCCGACCTAGCGGGTTCCGACATGGTCATCCTTCCTCTTCCTCGACCACGGCGACCACGTCCTCTAGAGCTCATTTTCCAACGTCGAGATCGATTAAGAAATTTTATGGATTAGTCAATGTTCCACTTATTTATCGTGAAGAAGTTTTATGAGAGGGATTTTAGAATGGTTCTTCGTATCATACAAACACACGGTCTTTTCCATTCTTCCATTCATTCATCAAACAAGTATGAACTTAGTTCATTCGGAGAAGCGTTGTAGTTTTGTTGTTTGTTGTTGTTTTCCACTACAGGGGTATTTTCGTAATTTTGTCCTCTGAGTATTTTCGTAATTTTTCGGAGAAAACATTTCTTGGGGTTTTTTTCCAAAGTTATTTTATTATTATTATTTTTTTTTGAAAATTTTAAAGTCTAGGGGTGATTTGAAAAATTTTGAAATCCGGGGGTATTTTGGTAATTTTTCACAAATCAGAGTAAATTTGTAAAATTTTATAGATTTAGCGTATTTCAAAAGTTGTAAAACTTTGAGGGTTCTTTTCGAAAATTGTTCCTTCAAAAATGGGGATATTGCAAAAATTTTGGAAATTAGGGTCATTTTGGTAATTTTGTAAGTTAGGGGCAATTTTGTAATTTTTCCAAAATCATGGTATTTTGATATTTTACCAATTAGGGTTTTTGAATGTTTATGAAATCATGAAATTTTGATAAAGTTATTGAGTAGTTGAACATTTTACAAACCGAGGCGTTTTGGTAATTTTCTTTGCTAAGGGCATTTTGTAATTTTAAATAAATCAAGAGTTTTTTGAAAATGTTGAAAAATAATTTTCTCGATTTAAAAGAAAGTTTTAAAAGTTTGAAAAAAAAACAAGGTTTGTTGTTTTGTTCTTCCTTTTTTTTTTAAAACATGGCTAGTTCCTTTCGGGTTTTAGTCATTATGTTTAGCCTATGACCGAGCCCTCTTGGTGGGGTGAATAAAGCTACGCACTGGCGGGATTAGTGTGGAGAGGAGTTGAGTCACGCGGATTGCTTAAATACCAAGCTCCCCCAAAGCAGTTCCTGAGACATGCGTCTGAGGTTGCCACACCACTAAGCCTCTAAGTTTGGGTGAACAGAAGCTACGCACCGGTAGGATTCTGCGAAGGAGGTGAGTCACTAGGACTGCTTAAATACCAAGCTCTTGGGATCCAATCCTAGACATGCGTACAAGGGTTACCACACCTTAGCTCGATTGACTTAGCCATAGGTTGGTTTAATACGTTAAGTCTTATGTGTTTGTGTTTGAGTAGTCTAATCCTGGGTTCAAATTCCTATTATTCTATTCTCGTTCCATGCCTTTTCTACCCTTATATAAATCACGAATCACACATATAGTTAGGGTACTTACGGTGGAATCATGAATTGGGAGACTTAGGGGCCATGCCAAAAGCACCTTAAAGAAAATCATTTGGCTTGCTTTGAAAGCGTTTTGGGCCTTAGCCCACAGTAGAGAGTTTAAAGCGGGCTCGATACCAAACTAAAACACCCCACACCGGGCCCACGAGCTGAGCAGGATCTCGTATGTTCCTAAAGTAAACCGATTTGAAACATTTGCGATACTTAGAAAATTGTAAATTTTAGAAAAGCTATTATTTTGAGTTGGCTTAGATTGAAACCCATTTATTTGATTTTGTAAGCCCATTTAATTAAATACATCCAATGTAGTTCTTAGCATGAAACTTAACGAGAAGCAAACATAAAGTATAATCCTTTGGGCCTTAAGGCCTTATTACATCAAGTAAAACCCAAAATAGAATAAAGGTAACTAAAAATAAAATTAAATCCAAACTAAATGAAATTTTTAGCATGTAGCATGGCCACCTCATGGTCCACCGCACGGTCAAATCCTTGCTCATCACCGAAAAAATAATTCCCACAATGGGGTGAGTCAACAGACTCAATGTGCACATAATGCTATCATTCAATAAATCGAGGCATTCATGTTCAAATCATTAAGTCCATACAATAATGAAATTATGATGCAACCCAAACCCAATCCTAATTAGCCATCCACTACACTCCCGTACCAACTTTGTGCAGTGGGGACTACTAAGTCAACCCTCCATCCGCTACTCTCCATCAAAGGCATTCGTCCATATCGTTGTGTCATTAGACACTATAATCAAATTATCGTTGTGTCATTAGACACTATTGTAACAAAGTTACCAAAATTTTGCAATGTGATAGTAGTCAACATATTTAGTTGGTGAGACCGAAGTCAACACCTTCGTTGGTGAGATCGAAGTCAACACTGTTCTCCCCTTTCACATAAATCCCGAATGCCCCAAAATATATATATTGTGCATAAATAATTTCATGTTCATATACATATATTAGCATGTTATAAAATAACATTTTCACAATCCTATCGTAAGTAGGAAAGCGTGCACAGGTACTTTTTGCCACATTTGTGGTACATAGCCACATTCACATTATTATTCATATCATATATTAAAATATTTAGCCATAAAATATCGAAGGATAGTAAGGGTACACACCTTATTAAGCAAATAAAAGTTCCTTGAGATCTCGAAAATCCCGATCTAATCTTTAGATCTAATAATTCCTATATTCAGCCCACCAAATAAAACACATTAATAAACCCTTTTGTCTTAAAACAAAACCAAATCCTAGTAGGATTTGTAAAAGACTCACCTTTTGCCGATTGGGTGTTTATACAAATCCAGAAAGTTTGGTTTTCCTCTACGATATTAACCAACCTTGTATTTCAATATGGGTTAGTTTTTGGCTTTTCACAAATTAAGGAATTGATCTAGATAATCTTACAACCATTGGCGAATATTTTAGAGGCTTACCTTCTGATTCCAAATCCCGAAAGTTTCCTTTATCTTGAATATCGTCGAAAATCCTAGTATTTAGAAGTTAGATCGATCTAATTTTAATAAGTAGTAATTGGCCTTTGGCGAATGTATCTCACTTACCTTGGATCCTTGACCCCTTGATTTGATGATGGTAGAAACCTAAGAGATCATGGTAGGTTGACCATGAACAAAGTTAGGGATTAGTACCTGAATTTTTTGTAAAAAGGAAAGAATAGAAGTTGATTGACCACAGATCTTACCCTTTTGATGTTGTAATTGATTGCTCCTTTACTTAGAATCGTGAGGATTCGGCTTTGATAGAAGAAGCAGAGGAGAAAAGAGAATAAAAGAGGATGGTTTTTGTTCAAAGAAAATTCGGCAAAAGGGGAGAAAGAGCTATGAAAATTTCGACACCACTTAGGAAAGATGAGAGAATGGCCTTAATTCTCCTCTTTTACTGAAATTGCTATGCCAAGAGTCCTTGACTTGGCCACCACTCCCCACAAGTGATAATATTATCATTTAATTATCACTTTAATTAAATTAGGAGTATTTTATCCATCTTTTATCTCCTTATTTATTTTATTAAAAGAAATTCCTTTACTTAACACTTAATTAAACAAGTTTTAACCGAAGTAAAACTCCTCTAATTCAAGAAGCTTGTGCCGTCCCACCTCTTAGCCTAGGAAGCAAAATAAAGCCTTCATTATTTGCTTCCTGGATGACTCAAACTCAGGCCCAAAAACCTCTTGTATTTGGGCCATTTCCTAAAACTTTAGGTGGCATCTTCAGGCCACATTTCCAAGTCCGTTATTGGGTCAGATTTCATGTATTTTATATTTTTAGGGTCACTTGGCCCTAAGTTCCCCTTTGGGCTCTTAAATTCAACATTCCGGGGTCAATTTTAAGTTTCCTAAAATTTTCGCGCGGCTCTGTATTTTCCAGGTTTCCAAAATGTTCAAGTTTCCAAAATGTTCAGGTTTCCAAAATGTTCAGGTTTCCCAAAATGTCTAAGTTTCCAAAAATGTCTAAGTTTCCAAAAAATGTCTAAGTTTCCAAAAATGTCCATTTCCATTTCCATTTTTCTAGGTTTCCAAAAGTATCAAAAATTTATTCATAGTACTTGTAACTTGTCATTTCATACAATTAAACTGGAAATGCATAGGCCCTATTCAGGATGTTACATAAGTGCATAACTTCCTTCATCAATACTAAGACCTATAGTGCTCTTCGAAAGATCATAGATTTAATTCTCCCCCTCTAAAAGTTGTTAAGAATCTTGCTAATATAATGTTTTTTAATATAATAAATTTTGTTATTTGTTAATTTCATCATTGTTTTTATGTTGTTATATATATATATATATATATATATATATATATATATATTTTTGGATCATTTAATATAATGTTTGGTCTGCATGATCTTGTTGTGTGTTGGAATTTTGAATGACAATTTTTTATTTTTTACCACTACATACAACCAAATTCCTATATGCATTTGCGGTGATTTCATTAATTCTAAAAGATAAGTGGCTTCTTGATTTAATTACAATTTGGTTCTGCGTTATCACTGAAAAGTAAGTTCTTTCATATCTTAGTTTTACTTTCCACTTGTTAATCTTAGTCTTGGTTTTGTGTTAAAATAACAGCCTTTTGTTTGTGCAACTGCCTTTTAGAAATTTTTACACTTTCGTACTAGTAAATGCTTTAACATGTATAAAACCTTGCTGCTTTTAGTTCGACATAAATTATTATTCATAATATGAATAAAGTACTAATTGCTAACAACAATCTAAAAATCAATCAAACACATAAGAACAACACGTAACTATATACATAGCACTTTGAAAAACACCGAAATGCATGAAATGGTACATAAGCAAGAAATGAACCAAATATAGAAGAAATTTAGCTAAAGTTTAAAGAAAATGCAAGGCAAAAATAAAAATGCCCACACACCATAGGATTAGGTCACATTACCTCTTAAGATTCATTGTTTAGTTCCCTGGTTTAGTTGGGAACTTGTTTTCCTTTTATATCTTGGCATTTTCCTTTTATATCTTGGCCTTTTCCTTTTATATCAGCTGCTGGCTTTATGTTGTTTAGTGGTACTCAAAATCAACTCTAAAATTTATATATTTTTCTATAATTGTTTTATATTATTAATATTTTTTAAAAATTAAGTACTTTTAATTTTAAAATTTATTATAATTTTAAATTTTTTAATAAGATATATATATTTTGTATTTTTCATATTTTCATTTCAAAACCCCAAATCCCAAACCTTAAATCCCAAACCCTAAACCCCAAACCCCAAACTCCAAACCCCAAACACCAAACCCTAAAACCTTAAACCCCAAACCCTTAAACCTTAAACCCTAAAACCTTAAACCTTAAACCTAAACCCTAAACCCTAAACCCTAAACCTAAACTATGAATCCTAAACCCTAAACTTTAAACCCTAAACCCTATAACCCTAACCCCTATCCTATAACCCTTAACCCTTAATTTTAAGTTAATATCAAAACCAATAACTTACATAATACTTGTATAAATTTTTTTTAAAAAAAAGGATTCAAAGTATATAAATTTTGAAACTGACGGGTTCCTTATATCTCATTGTTAGATATAACGGATCCTCCTAGGTGTAACAATGCCACGTATGATGGATCTAAGCGAAATACCAAATTCCATATCGAAATAAAATAACATGTATTAAGCCTTCAACCCTAAACCCTAAACCTTAAACCTTAAACCTAAACCTAAACCCTAACCCCTAACTTTGTAACCTTAACCCTTAATTTTAAGTTAATATCAAAATCAATAACACATAATACTTGTATAATTTTAAGAAAAAGATTCAAAGTATATAGGCTAGAAACACGACGGGTTGCCTTATATCTCATTTATTAGATATAAAGGATCCTCCTAGGTGTAACAATGCCACGTATGATGGATCTAAATGAAATACCAAATTCCATATCGAAATAATATAACATGTATTAAACCCCCAAACCTTTAACCTTAAACCTTAAATCCTAAACCCTAACCTATAACCCTTAACCCTTAATTTTAAGTTAATAACAAAATCAATAACTTACATAATACTTGTATAAATTTTAAAAAAAAAAAAAGATTCAAAGTATATAGGCTGGAAACCTGACGGGTTGCCTTATATCTCATTGTTAGATGTAACGGATCCTCCCTAGGTGTAACAATGCCACGTATGATGGATCTAAACGAAATACCAAATTCCATATCGAAATATTATAACATGTATTAAACCCCCAAACCCTAAACTTTTAACCCTAAACCCTAAACCCTAAACCTTAAACCCTAAACCTTAAACCCTAACCCCTAACCCCTAACCTATAACCCTTAACCCTTAATTTTAAGTTAATATCAAACTCACTAACTTACATAATACTTGTATAATTTTTTTTAAAAAAGGATTCAAAGTATATAAATTTGAAACTTGACGGGTTGCCTTATATCTCCTTTATTAGATATAAAGGATCCTCCCTAGGTGTAACAATGCCACGTATGATGGATCTAAGCGAAATACCAAATTCCATATCGAAATAATATAACATGTATTAAACCCTCAAACCTTAAACCTAAACCTTAAACCCTAAACCCAAAACCCTAACCCTAACCTAAACCTTAAACCCTAACCCCTAACCCTTAACCCCAACCCTTAACCCCAACCTATAACCCTTAACCCTTAATTTTAAGTTAATATCAAAATCAATAACTTACATAATACTTGTATAAATTTTTAAAAAAAGGATTCAAAGTATATAAATTTGGAAACTTTGACGGGTTGCCTTATATCTCATTGTTAGATATAACGGATCCTCCTTAGGTGTAACAATGCCACGTGTGATGGATCTTAAAGATTACATAACTTACCTAATTTTAAGATCAAATTTCATAGCATTATTTAAGTTGTGATTAAATTTCATAACACATAATTTTCCCTTAAGATCAAACTTCATAACTTACATAATACTTGTATAAATTTAAAAAAAAAGGATTCAAAGTATATAGGTTGGAAACTTTGACGGGTTGCCTTATATCTCTTTATCAAATATAACGGATCCTCCTAGGTGTAACAATGCCACGTATGATGGATCTTAAAGAATACATAAATTACCTAATTTTAAGATCAAATTCCTTAGCATTTACATAAATTATTAATTAACAAATTAGTAGTATACTTTATTGTCAACTTTAGACTTCAACAACTACTGAAATGGATAGGAGTTGGATGAAATTGTCAAGGGTAAGCAACGGCTATCGAAATGGAGTAGAAACTTTTACGAATTTAGCATTTCAAAATGCAAGCCAAGAGAATATGATTCTTTGTCCGGTGTAAGAAGTGTTGCAATATTAAGCGGCATTATCGTGAAGTGGTCTCTGAACATCTAGTTGTTGATGGCTTTGTCAGGGGTACAAAATATGGTTTTTCATGGCGAGTCTACATCTAGTGGAGCATCTTCATCGATGAATCTGGGGTATCCTCATAGTGCTTTCAATCGGAATGTTAGTAGCGATAACATGGAAAACATGTTGCGGGATGCTTTTAATATCTTGTGATGATGGTTTGGTCATTTCCACGACTTGGGTGCAACCGATGATCATAATTTTGAAGGAATACTTTCACCGAAGGGAAAAAAGTGTCACGGATGAACGGCTAAATGAAGAAGCGGCGAGGTTCTACGTTACTTGGTGAAATGAATGAAGAAGCTGTATGAGGGATCAAAATTTTCCAAATTGTCATTCATGATTCGTCTTTTCACTTGAAATGTTTGGGGGTGGACCAGGAAACTCGTTGACAATCTTTGTTAGAGTTTTTGCAAGAAATGTTCCGTTTGCAAAAATCCTCGATCTTCCAAAGACATGAAGAAATTGATAAAGGATTTGGGCCTTGGATACAACAAAATTCACAGTTGCCCAAATGGCGCATGTTGTATTAGGCGACGAATAAACCAACAGTCTTTGTCATGTATCGCGTAATCCGTTGGATTAATAAAAATACAGAGGGCGATACGAGGATGAACACGGTACCACAGTCAAAAAGCGGCCGATTAAGATTTTACGGTATTTTCCCTTTATACCGAGGCTTCAGCGGCTTTTCATGTCGTCGAAGATAGCGGACTCAATGACGTGGCCTTCGTGATGGACGAACCGATGATGGGTTGTTAAGGCATCCTGCTGATTCTTTAGCGTGGAAATGTTTTGACTCCAAATTTCCAAGCTTTGCAAGCGATCCTCGGAGTGTGAGGCTTGGGCTAGCATCCGATGGATTTAACCCTTACAAACTTATGAGCTGCTTGTCTGATACTTTGGCTGTGGTGCTTGTTCCTACAATTTGCCTCCATGGGTTTGCATGAAACAATCTTCTTTTATCTTGTCTATGATTATACACGGAGAGAAAAGTAGGGGAATGATATTGGCGTCTATTTGCGCCACTTGTTGACGAGTTAAAACAACTATGGGTTGGTGTTGGACATTTGATGCAATGAGAAAAGAAAACTTTAATTTCGTGCGGCATTAATGTGGACTATTAACAACTTTAAAGCTTATGCTAATTTATCGGTTGGAGTACTAAGGAGTTATGCTTGTCCGTGTTGTCTTTGTTGCAGAACATGTTCATAATGGTTATATAATGGGAAGAAGTTTTCTTACATGGGGCATCGTCGGTGGTTACCGAAAATCATACATTTAGATTTGAGTGCTCCGTTTGATGGTCTTGAAGAGTTCGGATCAGCTCTTCATGAGGCAGGTGGATCCAAAATATTATTGATGTTGAAAGATATGAATTTCATTTATGGGAAGATGAATCAACCAAGCAAACCCGCATAGAAATAGAAGATCTAGGGATGAATCGATGATGAATCGATGAAGAGGATGATCCTAATGAGGCGGACTTGTGGAAAAAAAAGTATTTTTTCAAGTTGCCTTATTGGGAACATCGATTTTCGCCATAACCTTGATGTCATGCACATAGAGAAAAATGTCTGCGAGAACATCATTGCGACTATTTTGAATGTCGATGGAAAATTGAAAGATAATCTTGAGTCGACTTGATTTAGTCCACATGGGAATTTGGCGTAAGCTTCATCCCGAGCACTTAGAATATGAAATATCGGTTGCCGCTGCTATTTTTCAATGTCGAAGGCGGAGAAAGAAGTGTTACATGCGGTGTTGAAGGATATAAAGGTCCGGATGCGTATGCATCAAATATATCGCGATGTGTGAGTCTTAAGGACCGAAGATTATATGGCTTAAAATCGCATGACTATCACATATTGATGCAAGACTTCTTGCCGGTTGCTATGCGGTGTTGTATGTCGAAAAAGGTGGCGGCTCTGTAATTGAGCTATCAAATATAATGAAAGGTATTTGTGGTAAAGTTTTGAATGTTCAAGAACTTGAGAGACTTCAAGATCGAGCCGCATTAACTTTATGCAATCGGAGAAGATATTCCGCCTTCCTTCTTCACTATCATGGTGCACTTGTTAATTCATCTCCGTGAAGCACTTCTTGGTGGACCCATTTTCTATCGATGGATGTATCCCATTGAAAGGTCTTACTTTATTTGCAAAATATTCATTCATTCACTAAATGGCTTTATTTCTAACTTTTGATAATGTTATATATCGTGTTTAGGTTCCTTTCCAAATTGAAGTCATCTTCTTTGCAATAAGCGTTATCCGGAAGGATCCATTCTTGAGGGATACTTGGCGGAGGAATGTATGACTTTACATTCGAGGTATTTGGAAGATGTTGAAACAAGAATGAGCAGACCAAGTAGAAATCTTTGGGCTCGCAGATCATAATTTGGCTAAAACTTATTTATTTCAAAGTTTGGAGAATAGATCGGTGAGTCGAAATTACGAAATTAGGCGATAGATCGTGGGTCCAAGCACATCGATCGTTCTTTTCATCACGATTCAATGGAACCATTTGAATCGTTCTACAATTTGATAAATACTCATCAATTATGATTTGTTTGTCTTCTAACAAAGTAAAACCTTTTTACCATAGTGAGTACAAACAAACATTGAGAGCTCGTTCACAATCTCGAAGATTAAATCGGCGAGAAATTAATAAGTTGTTCATGAATCATTCCATGAATGGTTAAGCCAAATGGTATGCAATTTAAATTTTCATTGACAAGTAATAATATTTTCTCATAACATTCATAATTACTCGATTTACTTTCGACTCAATAGGTTTGGAGTCGGAATGAAGTAAATAATGACGTTAAATAGCTTTCACAAGGTCCAAAGCAGAATAGTTAAAAGATATATTGGCTTCCTCATCAGCGGATCTGATTTCATACAAGGTATCGTGAGAGATTGAGAGAACCCAAAATTGCGAAATTGTTGTTAATTCTTGATTACAAGTTATGCTAGTGCTAGGGCGATAATCCGGTCGAGGGAATTTAGAATATTACGGACTTATTCGACATCATTGAGTTGGATTATTACGGCAAATGTAAAGTTGTCTTATTTGAGGTGATTGGGTGATGTGAATACTGACTCGCGAAATTAAAAGCGATCAATATGGTTTTACATTGGTGAATTTCTCTCGATTAATTCACCGTGAACAAGCGATGGATGAGTAGTATGTGTTTTCTTCTCAAGTTAAACAAGTTTTTACTCGAAAGATCCAAGCTGATGAAGGTTGGTGCGTTGTACTTGAAACACCCTAGAGACTTCTTCGACATTGGCGGTGGAAGTAGAGATGACATAGTCGAAAGATCGAAACTTTGCCTTTTCGAACAAGACTTAGCGAAAATATCCTAGTACTAGTCAACAATTTTAGTGGGTTCGTCGGGATGTGGGCCGAAGATATTCTGAAATATGATGTAGTAAGATTTAACGATTTATTATTTATATGTAATATTATAATTCTCATTTTGGTCATGTTATATAATTTTCATGTGTATTGCGGGAAAAATGCCTAGAAAACGATTCTGATTTAAATATTGTCATGAAACTCCAAATCGGAAGAAGCTAATAGTAGTAAGCAACAAGCAGTTGTTGGATCTTCTACTCTGCTTAGGACATAGATGGCGAGCACGGAGAATTTCAAAGTAATGTTAAGTTTATTTTGCATGCATGTTGAATTTTATTATGGATTCATTTTTAATTTTAATATAATAATATATTATTTTTCAATTTGAAGGTGGTGGGGCCAGCAGAGGTCGGGGGCGTACATTACTTCAAGATTTATCGACTTAGAGCTTAACGATCGTGTTAAAGTAAGGAGAAACAATGATGGCCACTGTTGGATCTGAAGCTCATTTGTTAGGATGCTATTTGGGCATTTTAGTACGAAATGCCAATATGTTGCCCATTAACTACGAATCATGGCATCACATGCACGATGCCAACAAAATCGAGCTCTCGAAAATATTAAGGTAATCAAGCGTGAATGTAATTTATAATACTTTAATTTAATTTTCATTTATATTAACTTTTATACTTTTTTCTTGAGGCTAGATTTAATTTAGAGGTCTCTGATGACTATGTTAAGAAGACATTGGGAAAAAAATGGAGAGACAATAAAAGCACGCTCAAAAAATAATATTTTAAGAAAGAAATAAGCCTCGACGAAAAATTAAGAAATGTTCCACAAGAATGTTGAGGTACCAATGGGAAGATCAAGTTAGATTTTGGAATTCAAAAAAGGAGAGGTATTACGTACATCTAAAATCGTATAAATTATTTGGTTTATAGTATTTACTATATATATAATTCAAATTGCATTATGTAGGACTAGTGAGCGAGTTGGAATAAGTAGCAGACGACAGAAATTCATGCACACGGCAGGTTCTAGAAGTTTTGCTTGTGTAGGCGGCGTCGAGGTAATATATTTTATTAATTCTATCAAATATTAATAACTTTATACTATTAAATTATATTTTTACGCTAAAATGTAGGAAACTTATTTGGTCAAAAAAGTTGGGCGCGTTGACTTTTGACATTCTGTATAGAAAGAAGGATGGATCTCGATGACATCCGAAGCTGCGAAATTTTGGTATATTTACTTAATAAAATTTTATTTTTATAAATATTTCTACCGTTTAATTATAATAGTTTAATTCATCGTTTATAGTTTTAAATTTATAATGTTAAATTATGTTGCATTCTTTCTTATTTATATATTTAGTTTCTAAGTCTTTCATTGATTTATTAGGATAAACTAAAGGAGAAGAAAGCGAGTATAGGCGGTTGCTTGATGATAGTTCTGTTAATCTTGAGGAGATTGATAGAAATTATTACAGATGTTTTGGGTCTGAAAAGATCTGTTGCTTGACGATAGTTACGCTAATCTTTAGTATATTTTAATAGAATTATCACGATGTTTTTGTTCTTGAAAGGTATGGTGGGTTCGATTTAAAGGATGCGGTGTTACCCAGGCCAATATTTTGGATTCGCCTCGTAGATACATGCCTTCTAGGGGTCAATCTCGTCTTTGAAGTTGAGGCTACAAAACCAGATAGCTCAGATGCAAGAAACGCGGTTGAAGCGGAGGCGACAAATTGCCGATGTTCAAAGAAAATATGAAGAACTCGACCTTGACTTAGGCGGATCTGAGCGGCACAAGCAAAGGAAGGCGGCGGCGAGAAGCGTGGCGAGCGAGGAAGCGAGGCGACATCGATGCTAGCGAGCGAGCGAGAAAATCTGAAGAGCTCGGCACGCTTGACATATGATCTGAGATGTTTGATGATCGCGAAACCGCCATCTTAGACATTTAGTTTTTCGTTGTAAGTTTTGACATTATTACATTTAACATTATTGTTACAACATTTTCGGTTATCATTCATTTAATTTATTAAATTTCAAGTATCATTTAAATTAATGTATTGATTGTGATTTTTATGCTAAATTTGCTATTTTGCGTTGGAATTATATCTTTGTTATTGGTTGGTTTTTAGTGCAGAAGGGTATAATATTGAAAAAATTTTATTTTTTTAAATTTGTACAAATTATCGGCGTTTTTACAAAAGCGCCGCTAAATGTAAAGAAATTTTGTGGCGTTTTTATGGAAAGCGTAGCTAAAACCACGACTTTTAGCGGCGTTTTTACGAAAGCGCCGCTTAAAACCCCGACTTTAGCGGCGTTTTTGGGAAAGTGCCATTAAAACTGACTTTTAGCGACGTTTTTGGGAAAGCGCCACTAAAGCCACTAACTTTTAGCGTTTTTTTGGAAGCAGCTAAAGGCCCCGACTTTAGCGGCGTTTTTTTATAAGCGCCGCTAAAGCCGGACTTTGCGGCGTTTTAAAGAAGCGCCGCTAAAGACCATAGTTTTAGCGGCTTTATTACAAGCCGCTAAAAGTCGAGATCTTCATGGCGTTTTAGCGTATAATGCGTAAATTTTCCGGCAGTTGTATTAGCGGCGTTTTTGTAGCGCTTAAGCATAAATACTTTTATGGCGCTTATAAGCCGCTAAATGCCCAAAAAATGCGCTAAAAGTCTATTTTCTTTGTAGTGTCTGAAGCGGCTTACGGCTTTATTGAAGAGATGTCGTTGAATACCTATCAATGGCAAATCACAAGGCCAAGCCAAACAAAATCAGTAGGAGTTTTTAAAATGAGCAGCGATAACAATCTTGTCATCAACACAATTGGAGATGATGAATAAAAAGCTTGATAATTTATGTTCTTTGCGGTACATCCGGTAATGCAATGCGAAGCGAGTAGGAATATAGCGAATCACAGTACCCACCCTACCAACCGGGAGCGAACATGGCAGACAAACTATATAGGTAACAATTTGGATCAATAATAATCCTTATAGTAACACTTATAACTTGAGTTAGAGGAACCACCCAAATTTTTAAGTGGGGAGGACAAGGAAATCAAGGAAATCAAAGGCAACAACCTCCTCTAAATTATCAAAATCAGCCATATCCACAAGAGAAGCAATCAAACCTCGAAGAGATCTTGTGAAATTCATAGCGACCACGGATGCTCATTTCAAAAATGAAGCAACACTTGATGAACAACAAAAATCGATCAAAGGGATCGAGAATAAAGTTAGAAGAACTTACTAGGTGGGTGGGACATCTCACAAAGCTAATTTCTAGCGTCAACAAGGGCGTCTACCAAGCAACACGAAAAAACCCAAAAGAACATATCAAGACATCATAGCTCAAGAGGTACAAAGGTGAGGCGAGCCCACCACGACAAGAAACCAAGAAAAAGGTAAAATAGAGATAGCACGGAAAAGCCAAAACCAATAATCAAAGAATACAAACCTCACATACCTTATCCGAAGCATTGAAAGGAGATGATTCGGAAGACGATTCGGTAAGTTTCTTAAACTTTTAAAGAAATTACATATTAACTTACCCTTCTTGAAGCTCTTTTCCGGATCGAGACTTGAGGAAATTTTAAGACAACTCTTGACAAACAAATGCAAAATAGATGAAGAGCACCACGTGGAACTAAGCGTAACATGCTCGGCAATGTTACAAAATAGACTACTGTGAAACAAAAAGATCCGGGGAGTTTCACGATTCCATGCTTAGTTGGTAGTTTAACTATTGATAATCGTTAGCTGATCTAGGGCAAGTATAAATGTCATGCATTATGCATTGTTTAAGCGACGGTCTAGCAAGCCCAAACAAACTAGGATAAGTATTCAACTAGTGATAAAAGCTGTTAGAATTCCTAGAGGCATTATTGAAGATGTGCTTGTAAAATCGATAAATTTGTT
>CP106730.1:69049148-69108009 GCA_025506655.1 Gossypium rotundifolium | reverse complement strand
TTAAATGAACCAGTTAAAAGTAGTTTTTTTTCAAACTTAATAAAATTTAACGGGTTTTCAAAGAAGTTACCATCGGGTAACAAAATTCACTAATCAACTATCACTTTGATGATTTCACAATGATAAATGACCAAATGTTTTCAAAAGGGTTTCTCAGCCCAACTGTATTTATAAAAAGCCCAACTGAGTTTTCAAACCCCGTTTTCATACCATTAGCCAAATTTTATCAAGTTTTCACCAAACTTTCAAAATGACTCAAATTATTTTTACTCCGTGACATACCAGATCCGGTCAGGACACATGGGCCGGGTTTGGGGTGTTACATTTTGTTATCGAGCCAGTTCAAAACTCCTTGTGGGGGCCCAAGGCCCAAAATGTTTTATTTTGTTAGTAGGCCTTATTATGATGTTTTGAGAACTGTTTGGCTTGAACAAAGATGGCAACCGAGTCTCCAGCACCTATCCACCTGTAAGTACTTCTATCAATTTTGTGAATTCTTTTGATGAGGGGTAGAAGGGAAAATGGGAACGAGACTACTAGAGTAGGCTGTTGAACCCTGTGGTTAGCATACTCCAACGAGATATTGCATAAGATTTAATAAATTCCTAAACAAACCACGTGAGTTATCACTAAGCAAAGGATGTGGCAATCGTTATATGCATGTCTAGGATTGGATTCGATGGGGCCTCGGTATTTAAGTCCTCGTGACTCACCTCCTACTCACTCGAATCCTACCTAGTGCGTAGTAACGGTTCATCCTAGCTGTGACGACGAGCTCACAGGCTAAACTTGATAACTAAAACCCGAAAGGGACTAGCCATTTTGCTTTTGGAAATAAATAAAACTTTAGTTTTTTTATAAAAAGAGACCAAAATACCCCTCAGTTTGAAAAATGACCAAAATACCCCTATCTTGTAAATTATCAAAATACCCTCCGTATGAAATTTTTCAAAAAGAAATTTTCAAAATATCCTTCTTTTGTAAAGTCACTTAGAACCCAATTTTGGAAATCATTTTGGTGAAAATGCCTAATGTGAAAAATTACCAAAATACCCTTAGGGGGAAAATTACAAAAACGCACTTGATTTATGATATTCCCAAAATACCCACAGTTTTAATCAAAATTTTCATTTCATAAAAAGTGCTTAAAAACCTTAAACTTCAAAAACGTCATGATTTTGGAAAATTACAAATTTGCCCCTCACCAGCAAAATTACCAAAATGACCTTGGTTTTCAAAGTTGTTGCAACACCATCAAAATGGAAGATAAATTCTTAAAAATAACTCCCAAAGTTTTACAAATTTTTGAAACATCCCTGATTTATCAATTTTACAAATTCACCCTGATTTGTGGAAAATTACCAAAATGCCCCTGAGTTTCAAATCACCGAAAGACCCCCGAATTTCAAAAATTTTTTAAAATACCCCAGGAAATTAAGTGTTTTAAACTAATTTTTGACAAAATCATCCGAGAACAGATTTTTGAAAATTACGAAAATACCCCTATAGGATAAATTACGGAAATACCCCGGGTAGTGGGAAAGATTACGAAAGAACCACTCCTAAACTCTTGCCATGAAATTCCTTCATGGATAATCAAGTGAAATACTAATGCATAAAATTCTTAAGCGATTAAAGCGCATCGTTAGATATGATTTCTAGAGAGACGCTACGTCGAGGACGTGGTAGAGATTATGCCTAGGAAGTAAGATAGTTTTATTAAGATCGAGTCATGACATAAGCGTAGTACGGTGAGTTAAGATGTATGACTATTTGTTTGTAAGTAATTTCAAGGACGAAATTATTTTAAGGGGTAGAATTGTAACACCCTAAATTGGGGTTGTTAAAATTAAATTAATTTCCTTATGTGCTTGAAAAAAAATAAATATTTTGATTTCTAAGCATATTTAGGGCCTTGACATAACCCCAGAGTTAGGTCGAGTTGAAATTAAAATTTCTTTTAAGGCTTAAAAGGAGGAGCTAGGTGAAGTTAGGGCTTAAATAAAATTTGGGCAAATTATGACACAAGAATGGTTTCAGAGGGGTGGTAGCGTGTGGTTGGCAAGGAGGTCTTGGGTTGATCCATAGAAGAGACAAGGGGAAATGTTTTTCCTTGTGGGCTTTTTAGGCGTTAGGCCTAGGAAGGCCTTATAATTAAATAAGGAGGCTTTATGCATGAAAGGCGGTGGGTGGAGTGGCTTGGGGCACCACTTAAGGGTGTTGGCATGAAGGTCTCGGGTTTGAAAGCATAAGGAGTGTTATTTTGGGCTTTTTGTTAAAAGCGTAAGGGCCAAGAAGTAGGCTTAAAATTAAATGGAAGGTAATTTGACATGAAAGTCTAAAGGGAGAAGTGGCAAGGCGTTGGAAGAGAGGGGTTGTGGGGATCATGGTTGAACCCAGTATCACATTGGTTTCTTTATTTTTCCCTATGTTTGGCGTGAGGGAGAGTTGGCAGCATAATAGGACTCTTAATTAAGCTTATTTTTTTGCCTATAATCGGCTGGAAAGGGGGGAGACTAATAGTGTTTTATTTGCTATTAAATTGTTAAGGGGATGAGGAGATTAAAAGGTATGATAAAGCTAGATTAATTGTGATAATTCAAGGCTGAAAAATTATCACAAAATAGGGAGTGTTCTTTGAAATTAGGAGACCTTGGGGCTGTCCATATTTGTTTTGTACAAAGAAAGAAGTATCAAAAAACTCCAGCAACTCTTTTCTTTTCTCTCTTCTTGGTGTCTTGAAATCTCCCTTAAACCATAGCCAAAATTTGTTAAAAATTTCAGCTTTTTCTTGTACCTTTATATAGAATCTACTTCCTCTTTTAAGAGGAAAATTCCACCCTTTTCCTCTTGTGATTAGCCGATTTCCTCTAAGGTAAGCTATTGTTTGGTTCTTTTCTTTTCATTGAAAATAGCCAAACCCCCCTCACAACACCAACTGGTGCTGATTTGTGGAGTTTAATGGTGAAACAATCATTAAGGTAAGGATAATCACCTCTTTTTGGATCTAAGGTTATGGCGAATGGCCTATGAATCCTATTAACTCGCTTAAACCGATTGTAGGAAGCTTTGATTTATTTTCCAAGGTGAGTTGGTAAGCACATTCTTACCAAGGGCTTTTCAATTAAAAAGTTTATGTTAAATGCCAAAACTAACACGTGCCATGAATTTAGACTAATTTAGGCTTTGGGATATGATTGGAAATCAAATCCGTTCAAGGTAAGGCCATAAAAGAGCCTCTGATATTATTTGGTTTGGCCGAATAGGCCTAAGTCCCTAACCATGCTTTTTGGTCGATTATAGGTTAAGAGATCTAACGTTATAGATCGGCTTTTCGGGATCTAGGAGTTCCGGTAGAAACAGGTGTGTAAGATCTCTCTACACACTTTATTAATTAACATGACATTATTGTTGCTTTAAATCTTTTTGGTTGTGATTAGCTTGTGGCATAATCATGGATTTCGGGTAAGTCCCCTAACTTGTAATTTTTGTTATATGATATTTCTTGCCATCACATGATTTAAAATGCTATGCCTAAATACACGATTTATGAAAATTGATATAAAAGCATGTGATGGTGGGATTGATGAGAGGAGGGGAAGATTTTATGGATCTGTGATGGTTTTGACCACAAGATGGGTTGGCCCCATCAGATTATTTGTGACCTATGGTCATCAGTGGTTTTGACCACAAGAAGGGTTGGCCCCATCAGATTATTGTGACCTATGGTCATCAGTGGTTTTGACCACACCGATTGATTTATTTGCGACTAAGTCCCAGTGGTTTGGTACCACCAGTGGTTTTGACCACACTTGATTATTTGTGACCTATGGTCATCAGTGGTTTTGACCACACGATGGGTTGGCCCCATCATATAAATTGTGACTTTAAGTCATCAGTGGTTTTGACCACACGGGGTAGAAAAGGAGTATGGATGGCTAGTTGGGTTGCATGTGCATGTTATTAATAAATTGTGTATGAGTTGTATTTTCTAGGAGGGGGATTTACACACTGAGTCTTGGTGACTCACCCCTTTCCCTTAACATTTTGTAGATGAGTAGATCGCGGAGATGGAGCCGGAGAGGACTCGTGGCGGCCATGCTTGTCGTTGGATTTATTTTTTTTTACTTTGCTTAAGTTAGAATTATTATTTTCTAAGTTTTTATTTTGGGATTGTAATAAGGCCGCTATTATTATTTTGGATGTTTGTTCACTGTGTTATTTTACCTAGGCTATGTTACAAATGGAATTTTATAAATATTAAATGAACCAGTTAAAAGTAGTTTTTTTTCAAACTTAATAAAATTTAACGGGTTTTCGAAGAAGTTACCATTGGGTAACAAAATTCACTAATCAACTATCACTTTGATGATTTCACAATGATAAATGATCAAATGTTTTCAAAAGGGTTTCTCAGCCCAACTGTATTTATAAAAAGCCCAACTGAGTTTTCAAACCCCGTTTTCATACCATTAGCCAAATTTTATCAAGTTTTCACCAAACTTTCAAAAATGACTCAAATTATTTTTACTCCGTGACATACCAGATCCGGTCAGGACGCATGGGCCGGGTTTGAAGTGTTACATGTCTGACTTGCATGCATTAAAACATATAGAGGACACATGGCTGAGTCATACGCCCATGTCTTAGGCCGTGTGAACATAAAATTGGCCAAAATTAAGCGATTTCCAACACCAACTAAAACAACCACCAAAAACCACTTTGTGCACGTAATCAAGGAATCAAAACATGACCAAAACCTACATGAAATGACCAATTCAATAGTCCAAAATCATTCAACGAATATGTCATACAAGGCACCTCAAATGAAAACATTCAAACTTACCAAATCATACATATATTAGATCGAATCTCTACGATAAAACATAACTCACTTTTACCAAGCCATACCTCAAACATGATTATTAACTCTTCACATAACTTACCATTTGGGGCACACCATTTATGC
The DNA here is from genome assembly GCA_025506655.1 of Gossypium rotundifolium. Classification (NCBI taxonomy): domain Eukaryota; kingdom Viridiplantae; phylum Streptophyta; class Magnoliopsida; order Malvales; family Malvaceae; genus Gossypium; species Gossypium rotundifolium. The sequence goes on along the minus strand of CP106730.1, from coordinate 69,103,040 downwards.
ATCACAAGTACCAAAATGACACAATCCAACCAACATCAAATGGTACCAAAACAACTTATGCATGCCAAAATCATCAACTATATATCAATACAAGTTCACCTATACATACCATTATAACCTTGACCAAAAAATCAAAAACTACCAATATTATGTTGGATAGTGTGATAGATCTCCGACGATCTTCCAAACCGATCAAGCTTCCTATTATCCATAAAACATAGGAAAGAAAACTACGTAAGCACATAATGGTTACTAAGTTCGTAAACTTAAAGCATAACTTACCATTTTAATACATAATTGTAACACCCGGAATCTAGGGGTTATGCATTTAGTGCATAACCCAAGTGATGATAGGCTTATTGTGAGTTTGGACAAGTTTTAAGGGGGGTTTGGAGAACCTTGGAAGGTAGGAGATGGTTTAAGGAATTAGTGAATTTTGGTGTTAGGAAGGGGAGCTTGGCTATTGGGGTCTTAAGAGAATATTTTTGGGAGGTTTAGACTCAAGAATTGCTTTGGAAGAGTGGCAAGGAGGCGCCACATAAGGCATGGAGAAGTGACGCCTCAAGGGTGCTAAGGGGTCTCAGGTTCTAGCTGCAAAGGCAGCCTTTTTGTTTTTGTTTTGCGTCATGAGAAGGGGAGGAGTTGGTTTTGGCTAAGGCACTTAAAAAAGGGGAATTTGACTGAGTCAAATTGTTTTAAATGTGTGGCTAGGAGAAGAGATGGGTTGGCTTTATTTTGAATTGGTTTGAAAGGTTGGTGTAGAGTGTTTTAGGAGGGAATCAAGGATTGGGTGGATGGAGAAGAGTTGGACGGCTAGGGGGTTCTCATGAGGGTATTTCACTATGAAGGTTAGGGGAGTGGCGAATTCTATTTAAGGGGTGTGCTCTTCCTTTAGCCGAATTTTAGCTTTTCATCTAAAGCCTTCACTCTTTTCTTCCCATACTCTACCAACACCGTAAACGTCCCTCTTCTCTTCATTGGTCACTTGGTCGAAACCTCAAGGTCACTTTTCCTTCCATTTTCCTTAGTCACTTCATCAAATCCTCTCCATTCCTTGTTGTCAGAAGCTGAACTTCTTTAAGCCATCAACATTTCTTTTCTTCTCTTATTTTCACCAAAGTGAAAGTACTTTTAGCCAAAACCTTTCTTCTTTTGACATCTTGCTAAGCCGATTCTTGAGGTCGTCAGATACTTTCCCTTAATCTTTTTGGAGCATTTGGTAGTAAGTACTCTCCACTTTCGTAGTTGGTTTGCTTCGTTCTGTTCGGGTGCCGAACCTAAAGGGTGGTCTTGGTGTTTGGAGTTGGCCAAATGTTTGTATGGTCTTAATCTAGTTTTTCTTTCGTGTATAGCCAAGGGAAGGAAATGCTAAGGATCTTTTAAGGTTCGGTTTGCATAAAGGTATTCGACAGGTTGAAAGGAGCAACCGGGATTCAAGTTGTTTGGTAAGAAGTATTTAGTAAGTTTCGTTACTTAGTTTACGACTTGGGGTTTAACCGGTTTATCTGATTAAGCGTTTTGATGGAGGCAACTACTAGTCAAGGGGAGCAAGGGAAAGTCCCTATCCGGAGGTTCAAGAAAAGAGCTGTCTCGGCAGTTCGGGATTGGCCACCGGGGTGTGGGCCAGCGTCAGAGCAGCAAGTTAGGCAGATAGCTGTAGTCTTGTTTAGCGATAGCGTTGGGATCAAGAGTTTAGAACTCCAAGTGTTAAGGTGCATAATCATCGCACTGTTTCTCCGGTTAATTGTTTATTAACGTATATACCTATGTATGATGTGTGGTAGCCGACAATAAAGGCTAAAGTGATGGATACCCATGGTTGGGGTAATCGGTTAACAGGTTAGTCATTTGTGATAGTAAATTATTTATGGTGCCTGTTTGATATGGTAATGAGCATGTGATTATACTCACTCTATATGTTGATTTGACATGATATATGGACATATTTGCATGGGGATTAGATTTGAGAAATGAAGGATGGGGAGTACATATTATGTACGTGGTCTAATGTTAGCCTCGTGCTACATTAGCGCTTGATGATTAGCTGTGTGCTTCATCAAGGGAGTGCCCATCTCGGCGGTTGATAGCTGAGTGCATCACCGTAGACAGATTACTATTGGGATCACGATGTGATCGGTGGTTCAGCCACGGCCTTGTGCAGTAGGTCTGCCTAGGTAAGATATGTGGGATCACTTTCGGTTGTGATCGGTGGATTAGCTACTGACCAAGGTGGAGTCTGCTAAGGTTGGTGTATTGGATGGACTTAGGATGGGTTGGGTCATAATTGCATATCTATTGGTATGGACTGTGTGGGTATGGGTTAAGCCCATGCGTGTGGAAACATGTGTAATGATTATGCACTGAGTCAGTGGACTCACCCAATTATTTTCTTAACCATTTCAGGTGATGCGTAAGGTTGGACCGAGTTTGGAGGATGTGCAAAGGTGGCCATGCAGAAGCTTAATTCCATGCGTAAAGGAAATGTTTTAATTACTTTAAACCTTCTTAATATTAAGTACTTGTTTAAGTATGGGTTGTAATAAAGGCCTTATTATTATTATTTTGGGTATTATTTTAACTATGGCTTGATGAAACCGAATTGCTATTTGAAGATGATTTTATTTTCAAGAACCCATTTATTCAAATTATTTATATGCTAAAGTTTAATTTGAACATTTTACAATAACAAAGTGTCACTTGTAATTTTAATGGACATGATTTTCAAAAGTTAGTATATTTTCATGTTTTATCTTAATTCAAAAATATTTTCAACCGTCTTTTCGCAGTGACATACCAGATCCAGTCAGAGCTCGTGGGCCGAGTTTGGGGTGTTACAAATTGGTATCAGAGCCCGATTCAAAACTCGGCTTTAAGGGTTTGGGCCCACAAATAGTTTTCAAAATGGGCTTTTCAAAATATGGGCTTTTATAAAAAGTTTTCAGGTTATTCTGGCATGGCACCTGTACCTCCGGCCCGAAGTCCACCAGGTAAGTGCTTCAAAATTTTGAAGTGATTTGTTTATATGAAATGTTATGGGTTTATTTGGGCTCGTAGATTAGAATATTAAGGCTTTTGGACCCTAGAATTAGTCTACTCAAACACATGCATAAGACTTAAAGATTGCTAAACAAACCTGTGAAGTAAGTCGCCGAGTTAAGGTGTGGCAACCACTGTACGCATGTCTAGGAGTGGATTCAGTAAGAGCTTGGTATTTAAGCAGTCCTAGTGACTCACCTCCTCTTTATTCAAATCCTACCAGTGCGTAGCTACGGTTCACCTTAACCAAGAGGACTTATTCATAAAGCTAAACCAGTTATTAAAACCCGAAAGGGATTAGCCTTACTGTTTTAAAACCTTTAGTTTTAAAATCTTCAAATTTACTCTTTGGGTTGTAAACCCTAAATTTGATTTCGAAAGATGTTTTCTCGATTTACAAAATTACCAAAATGCCCTTGTGGCAAAATTACAAAATGCCCTCAGATTGTAAAATTATCGTACTACCTCAACGTTTGTCAAAATGATTTTACTTTGAAAATACCGAAATCTCGAAGTTTTCAAAATATTAAGATACTACGGTTTGTGGAAATTTATGAAAATACCCCTAGTTGATAAAATTACCAAAATGCCCTTGGTTTTAAATTTTCATATGATCCTTGACTTTTACTAAAATATTCCTATTTTACAAAATATCAAGGAAATTCTATCTTGCAAAATATTGAGATACCCAGATTTGGAAATTTACAAGGATACCCCCGACTTACAAAATTACTGAAACAACCCCGATTTCTGAAAATTTTTGCAACACCACTAATTTGAAAATCAAATTTTCAAGATGACCCCCAAGATTTGGAAAATTCTGAAATGTCTTTAATTTGAAAAATTATTTTCAAATTGACCCTGATTTATTACCCAAATACCCTATAGGAAAATGACGAAATTACCCCTGGGTTGGGAATGCTCAAGGAAGTGACATAGATGGATGAATGTGTCTTTAGTGAAGAATGTGAATGTTTGAATTAGAATAGAGAACTTTAGATGAAACTTTGATTGATCGAAAGAACAACTTCAGGAAACTCCTTTTCATAAAATTTGCTTGTGGTTAAACAGTGAAACAAAAATTTCTAATGCATAAAACTTTTTAAACAGACTAAATCGTGACGCTAGATATGAGTTCTAGAGGTCGTGGACGTCTGTCGCGTGGCCGTGGTAGAGGTAGGATGACCCAGTCAGAACCGATGGGGTCTGGCCATGGGTCAGAGAGCGATGCGCCGCCACCAACTGTTGAGGTTGAACATCAGGATCAGACAGGAGGAGACGATGTAGTATCGCAGGCTATGCTGCGGGTGCTTGAGCGAGTGGAAGGAGCCAATGTGGGCAATGGAACTCGGAAGTCAGTGGCTGAAAGACTTAGGTCAAACGGAGCCGAAGTTTTCAGAGGAGTGTCTGGGGTAGCTCCGAACGTGGCAGAATACTGGCTTGAGGCAGTTGAAAGGATTATGGACGACTTGGACTTAACTGCAGAGGAGAAGCTTAAGGGTACTGTTTCGTTGCTACGGGATGAGGCCTACCGGTGGTGGCTCACGATTAAGGAAGGTACCCCTGCGGATCGAGTGGACTGGGGTTACTTTAAGATTAAGTTTGAGGGGAAGTATGTCGGAGCGAGTTATGTGGATGCTCAGAGGAAGGCGTTCCTCAATTTGGTGCAGGGTGGTAAGTCTATAGCGGAGTACGAGGCTGAGTTTCTGCGTTTGAGTCGGTATGCTCGGGGCATCGTGACTACAGATTATGAGAGATGCGTCAGATTTGAAGATGGGCTGCGGGATGAGCTGCGGGTATTGATTGCTCCGCAACGAGAATGAGACTTTACCATCTTAGTGGAGAAAGCTCGGATAGCTGAGGAGGTCAAGAGGACCGAGAGGCAGAATAGAGAGAGAGAAAGGAGTCGGGATAAGAGGAGTTATAGACCGTCAGAATTGTCTGAGAGTCCTCAGAAAAGACCGAGGATTGAGAATTCTGCTCGTGCTGGGAATCTGAATCGTCCATGTGCTCGGTGTGGAAGGTATCATGTTGACGAGTGCTGGAATCGGGATCCAGAATGCTTCAGATGCAAGTCCAAGACTCATTTGATTAAGGATTGTCCCCAGGATCTGAATAGGACTCGACGGAAGAGCCAAGGTTATGTGCAAATGGCGAGAGATGGTCGTGAGGCGACGAGGGTCGTGGTCCGAGCCATGGAGGAATGGCTCCTACGAGGTCGTGGAGCATTAGGCCGTGGTAATGGTGGCACCGAGGCGAGGCGACCAAGGTGAGTTTACGCAGTCAGGCGTCGTGAGGAAGAAGATGTGCCAGATTTGACATCGTGTACGTTCTCTATTTATGGAATCCCTAAATTGTCTTGCTTGTGGATAAGTCGATTGTTTTTGTTGCTAGTAAAGTATGTGGAACCTTGAGGGTGGACGAGGAACGTGCCTAGGAAATATGATAGCTCTTTGAGATCGAGTCTTGTGACTATAGCGTAGTGTGGTGAATTAGGATGTCGACCGTTAGTCTAGCCAAGTAATTTCAAGGACGAAATTATTTTTAAGGAGGGTAGAATTGTAACACCCGGAATCTAGAGGTTATGCATTTAGTGCATAACCCAAGTGATGATAAGCTTATTGTGAGTTTGGACAAGTTTTAAGGGGGGTTTGGAGAACCTTGGAAGGTAGGAGATGGTTTAAGGAATTAGTGAATTTTGGTGTTAGGAAGGGGAGCTTGGCTATTGGGGTCTTAAGAGAAATATTTGGGAGGTTTAGACTCAAGAATTGCTTTGAAAGAGTGGCAAGGAGGCGCCACATAAGGCATGGAGAAGTGACGCCTCAAGGGTGCTAAGGGGTCTCAGTTCTAGCGCAAAGGCGACCTTTTGTTTTATTTTGCGTCATGAGAAGAGGAGGAGTTGGTTTCGGCTAAGGCACTTAAAAAGGGGAATTTGACTGAGTCAAATTGTTTTAAATGTGTAGCTAGGAGAAGAGATGGGTTGGCTTTATTTTGAATTGGTTTGAAAGGTTGGTGTAGAGTGTTTTAGGAGGGAATCAAGGATTGGGTGGATGGAGAAGAGTTGGATGGCTAGGGGTTCTCATAAGGGTATTTCACTATGAAGGTTGGGGGAGTGGCGAATTCTATTTAAGGGGTGTGCTCTTCCTTTAGCGAATTTTAGCTTTTTCATCTAAAGCCTTCACTCTTTTTCTTCCAATACTCTACCAACACGTAAACGCCCTCTCCTCTTCATTGGTCACTTGGTCGAAACCTCAAGGTCACTTTTCCTTCCATTTTCCTTAGTCACTTCACCAAATCCTCTCCATTCCTTGTTGTCAGTAGCGAACTTCTTTAAGCCATCAACATTTCTTTTCTTCTCTTATTTTCACCAAAGCCGAAAGTACTTTTAGCCAAAACCTTTCTTCTTTTGACATCTTGCTGTCGATTTTTGAGGTCATCGATACTCTCCTTAATCTTTTGGAGCATTTGGTAGTAAGTACTCTCCACTTTAGTAGTTGGTTTGTTTGTTACGTTGGTGCCGAACCTAAAGGGTGGTCTTGGTGTTTGGAGTTGGCGAATGTTTGTATGGTCTTAATCTGGTTTTTCTTTCGTATAGCCAAGGAAGGAAACGCTAAGGATCTTTTAAGGTTCGGTTTGCATAAAGGTATTCGCAGTTGAAAGGAGCAACCGGATTCAAGTTGTTTGGTAAGAAGTATTTAGTAAGTTTAGTTACTTAGTTTACGACTTGGGGCTTAACCGGTTTATCGATTAAGCGTTTGATGGAGGCAACTACCGATCAAGGGGAGCAAGGAAAGTCCCTATCCGGAGGTTCAAGAAAAGAGTGTCTCGGCGATTGGGATTGGCCACCGAGGTGTGGGCCACGAAAGCGACAAGTTAGGCGATAGTCGTAGTCTTGTTTAGCGATAGCGTTGGGATCGAGTTTAGAACTCCAAGTGTTAAGGTGCGTAATCATCGACTGTTTCTCCTGTTAATTGTTTATTAACGATATACCTATGTATGATGTGTGGTAGCCGACAATAAAGGCTAAAGTGATGGATACCCATGGTTGGGGTAATCGGTTATGAGTTAGTCATTTGTGATAGTAAATTATTTATGATGCCTGCTTGATATGGTAATGAGCATGTGATTATACTCACTCTATATGTTGATTTGACATGATATATGGACATATGTGCATGGGGATTGATTTGAGCAATGAAGGACGGGAGTACATATTATGTACGTGGTCTAATGTTAGCCTCGTGCTACATTAGCGCTTGATGATTAGTGTGTGCTTCATCGAGGAGATGTTGGCTAGGTGCCCATCTCGGCGGTTGATAGTGAGTGCATCACCGTGAGACAGTTATTATTGGGATCACGATGTGATCGGTGGTTCAATGACGACCTTGTGCAGCAGTCTTCCTAGGTAAGATATGTGGGATCACTCGGTTGCCAGATCGGTGGATTAATACGGCCTTGGGCGGTGGAGTTTGCTAAGGTTGGTGTATTGGATGGACTTAGGATGGGTTGGGTCATTATTGCATATCTATTAGTATGGACTGTATGGGTATGGGTTAAGCCCATGCGTGTGGAAACATGTGTAATGATTATGCTTTGAGTCGTGGACTCACCCAATTATTTTCTTAACCATTTCGGTGATGCGTAAGGTTGGACCGGGTTTGGAGGGTGTGCAAAGGTGGCCATGAAGCTTAATTCCATGTAAAGGAAATGTTTTAATTATTTTGAACCTTCTTAATATTAAGTACTTGTTTAAGTATGGGTTGTAATAAAGGCCTTATTATTATTATTTTGGGTATTATTTTAACTATGGCTTGATGAAACCGAATTGCTATTTGAAGATGATTTTATTTTCAAAGAACCTATTTATTCAAATTATTTATATGCTAAAGTTTAATATGAACATTTTACAATAACAAAGTGTCACTTGTAATTTTAATGGACATGATTTTCAAAAGTTAGTATATTTTCATGTTTTATCTTAATTCAAAATATTTTCAACCGTCTTTTGCGGTGACATACCAGATCCAAATTCGGGGCTCGTGGGCCGGGTTTGGGGTGTTACAATAACATTAAGATTAATCATAATATAATCCAACCACAAGCTTGGCACAAGCCTAAGCACCATCAACAACACATGTTAGTGCACTCAAACATATTTCACATGAATTTAACATAAGGTAAGCCATTATACATGAACATACTTCATTTGAATTCATCATTTTCATTAAGATAAGCATACTTCCATTGAAGCTTACCATTTCAATCCTTTTCATAATTACATGATATAGTTCATTTGAACACTTAATGTTCATTTCCTTTTCATGCTCGTTGAACCACTTAGAATATCATCGGATATTCAAGAAAGCTCACATGAAGTGCGCTTAAACATATAACTGTAACCTTTCCTTTACATCACTGCTCACATGAGTTGTAAAATGGGCCTGCTCATACGAGCTGTAGGTCAAAATGTAAGCTACAAGATGCTGCTCACACAAGCTGTGGAGTATCGTAAACAAATCTGGGACCTCGTTAAATCGGTAGGACATTTAAGACCAAGACCAAACATGAAATCCCTAATGACATGTCATTTGTATCTTAAGAATTCCTAGGGTTAAAAGGGACTCGATATCAAATCATGACATAGTTGGATATTTATCATTCAATTACATAACAACTAACATATTAACATATAATTTACATTAGCATTAACACGAATAATCGATTCATACGAACTTACCTCAACATTAGCTTTTCCTTGATCTAAATCAGACGTGATCTATCTTGACCTAAATAGAAAAATTCAATCCATTTAATACTTTTATTATTCAATTCAGGTCCATATTTAATATTTTTACAAAATACTAATTTTCCCCTAACATTTTAACTTTTTACAATTTAGTCTTTAAGGTCATAAATTGAAATCTATACATTTTCATCATTTTCTCAAGCTAGTTGATTTCTCTAGGGACCTATATCAATCCATAAAAATCATCATTTCACAAATTTACCATGAACTATCATCACTTTTACAAATAAGTCCCAAAAAGTCATTTTCATCCAAAATCACTTTACAAAACTAGTTTATTTATCAATAAGAACTCATAATCTTCATTAAACATCAAGAATAATGCAAGAACATTCATTAAAAAACCCTAAATCTTTAACATTTTTACGAATTGATCCCCAGGCTAGCTAGATTAGGCTATAACGATCCCGAAAACATAAAAATCATTAAAAACAAGACAAAATTACACTTAAATGCAAGCACTTGAAATTGCCGAACCAATAAAACCTAGTTATGGCTTTTCTCCCATCTCATTTCAATGGAAAAACAACATGAAGAAGATGATACATCTTTTCTTCCCTTTAATTTTAAGTTTATTTATTAATTTACTATTTTAACTTTAGCTTTTAACTTAAAATCACCTAATTAATATCCATAAAAGTCCACTAACTATTTGAATGGTCTAATTACCATATAATTCCTCTCAATGTAAAGGTTCATAGCCATTTGACCATTTTTCCTAATAGAACTCCACTTTTGCACTTTTACAATTTAATCCATTTTACTTAATTAAGCATGCAAACATCAAAATTTCTTAACAAAATTTTAATACGACCTTACTAACATCCATAGAAATTAAAATAATAAAATAATAATAATTTACTCATCATATTTTTGGCCCCAAAACTACTGCTCGATTTCACTAAAACGAATTTATACGGAAGAGGTAACGTCAAAGCATAGCAATAGCATTGGAGGGATGAAATCGCGACGATGCATTCGTCATCATCTCCGCAGAAGATGCGCCACCTATGGCTAGGGTGAGCGTTCGATTGAATCGAATCGAATCGAATGAAAAATTTCGAGTTAATCGGGTTGACGAATCATATTTTATCATCCTAATTTGATTTGAAATTTTCTCGAATCGAGTCGAGTGAGATGGAATTTGAATCGAATTGAATCGAATATATTTGTTCGAGTTAAATTTTAAAAAATAATTTTGGGTCTTTGTAACCACTGTCACCTATCGTAATAAAATTTGTCCACCTTAATCAAATTTTTTATTAACTTTCATCACCTTATAATTTATTTATTAATATTTTATATACTGGTTAGCTTTTTGCTTGCTTAGTTGTTTCAATTATCTCTGATTCTTGTCACTATGTATTTTAGAATTAAAATATATATTAAATGTAAAATGTAATTTTTAATAAAATTTATTTTAATGATAAAATGTGAAATTGATACCAATATAAAATTTTAATCTGAATATTTTATGGCATAATTAATAATTCAATTTTAATATAAGTATTCAATATGTAACACCCTAACCCAAGACCGTTCTTGGAATAGGGTTTAGAGGCATTACTAGAACAATAGGATCATTTTACATCCATTCACGACACAAAGTCAATCATCATCAAACACATTCATATACAATCATAGTGTCCCTTAAATGAGTCATCGAGACTCTAAGCATGCTTATAAGTTGAGTCGAGACTAAACCGAACACGATAATATTTCACAAAATTTGAAACTTCGTAAAATACGGGGACACACGGCCGCTGGGTAGGTAGTGCCTTACCCATGCCTACTTGACACTCCGTGTGTCCTCCCCGTGGTAGTATATCGCCAAAATCAACACAATTGCCGAACACGCCTGCGCGAGGGGACCGTGTGTCCTCCATGGTTTCAGACACCCCGTGTGTCCCGTCTGCGTGGTCCTATATCGCCATTTCTACGACCTAAAGGCAAGCCGTGCAAAGACCGTGTATAATTTAAGCCACATTCGCTAATTTACACACGGCCTTAGGCACGCCTGTGCCTTTAACTGCAGTGTGACATTATAGGCCACTTTGCAAAGTCAAAATGCCACTCATAAGGGTCCAACCTACAAGCCATACAACCTAAACATCTCATGCTCATATTATCACCATAAACATACCAATATTGTCATTCCACTCATGCATTCAATTTCAACTCTATTTATACTAAATTCAATACTAGTACTTATTCTACCACAAGCATAATTCATTCCCAATTTCACTAACCTCTAATAGCATTTATCAGCACAAAGTTACCACTTGATAGAAATTTTATCAATCGACAAATCATGCCAAAGATGCATCACACATATCACATTCATTCATGCCAAACCTATCACATATCTAGCCACATCTCATGGCTAATTACAATCTCAAACATAATTCAATTTACTAGCCTATACATGTCATATTCCAGCTATATACATCTTTTCAAAAGTACCAAAATAGAATGCCGATAGTGTGATTGAGAGATGACGATCCCAGATCTGAGCTAGCTTTACCGACACCGCAAGGCGTAGAAACAAAAACACGAAGAAGCTTACCAAAGCTTAGTAAGTTCGATATACAATACAATTATCATATCAAATTAAATCGATGCATAAATAAACAATCACTTAGATCTATTATCTCATGTTCATGCCTTCCCATCCATAACCACAATGCTCATTTCCTTAATCAAAGCTAAATTTTACTCATCAACCAAAAAGGTTCAATATGTACCTTAACCACACAAAGCTATTAAATCTCCAAGCTATTCAATGCTCGATATTATTTGCCGATCACTCTTTAATTTAATCGCACACTTAGTGCCACATACTTATCCGGTGCATAATTGTTATCGCACACTTAGTGCCTATTCTTCTAACCAACTCATCTCGGTATCGCACACACAGTGCCACAGCAATAATCCAAAACTTTAATAACGTCGCACACATAGTGCCACAGCAATAAACCGAAGCTTTCATCACATCACACACACAGTGCCAATCATTTCTATCTCGATTTCATTTTCGCACACTTAGTGCCATCAAATTAAAATCATGCACATAGTAACTCACTTTCATATACATAAACATATCTCAAATACATGTATTATATCCGAACTTACCTCGGACGTCGAAATATCGATACGATTCGATTAATCGAAAGCACTTTATCTTTGCCTCGATCTCGATCCGAACCTCTCTCTCTTGGTCTATACACATTCAAATTTAATCCATTCAATCATCAATTAATTTATTTTAGTCCAAACACACATATTTAGGGCATTTTTCAAAATAACCCTCATATTTACACATTTTAACACTTTAGTCCCTATCTCACAAAATCATCAAATACTTAAAATTTCGTTACACTATGCTTAGGCCGAATTCTCCTTAGTCTCATAAGAGTCCACACATCTCATTTTTTTCACATTTTAGTCCCTCAATTTACACTTTTCACAATTTAGCCCAAAATACTCAATTTCATAAAAAATCCAAAGATAAAACATGTTAATCCAACACCAAGTATTCATATATCACTATCATCTAGCACATAGCTCACACATTCATCAATGGCTTCTCACAAAAACATCATCAATTCACAAAATTACAGCATGGGCTTGATAGTAGAAGAAGCAACGATTACAAAAACGTAGTAATTATCAAAAATCGAGCTCAAACATACCTTGAATTAAGCCAAATTCTAGCCAAAAATTTCAAAACTTCAAACCCTTATTCTTCCTCCAACTTTCGGCAATAAGAAAGATGATACATTCATCTTTTTCTTTCATTTACTTATTAATATTTAACATTTTACCTATTTTCCCTTTTTATTAAAATGTAAAACAAAAGTGTAATAAGGTTATTAAGTCATTTAAACATCCACTATCATAAAAATGGATCAATAACAACATAAGGCCTCCACCTTAAAAAGCCAACTACATTTAAGTACTCATAAATCAGCACACAACATTTACTCTCTATGCAATTAAGTCCTTTCTCTTAATTTGGCACACACACGATCAAATTATCACATAGAATTTTCACTTAGGCTATGTCACATCTCATTCACACCGAAAATATCATTAAATTATTTTTACGACCTCGAATTTGTGGTCTTGAACCACTGTTCTGACTAGTGTCTAAAATGGGCTATTACAACTCTCCCCCTTAAGGATTTTCGTTCTCGAAAATCTTACCAGTGAATAGTTGTGGATATTGCTCTCTCATAACGTTCTCAGGCTCCCACGTAGCCTCTTCAATTTCATGTTTGTGCCACAATACCGTCACTAAGAAAAATTTTTTTGTTTCTCAACTCTTTAGTCTCTCGTGCCAAAATTCGGATCGATTCTTTACTATATAACAAGTCTGACTGAATCTCAACCTCAGTAGGAGCAATCACATGAGATGGGTCTGATTGATATCGTCGAAGCATTGACACATGAAACACGTTATGGATCCTTTCCAACTCTGATGGCAATCTCAATCTATAAGCAACCGGCGCAACTCGTTCAATAATCTCATACGGTCCGATGAATCTCAGACTCAGCTTGCCCTTTCGGCCAAATCGAAGTATTTTCCTCCACGAAGACACTTTCAAAAACACTTTATCCCCAACCTCAAATTCAATATCCTTTCGTTTCAAATCTGCATAAGACTTCTGACGATCTGAGGCTGCTTTCAAACTGTCACGAATTACTTTCACTTTCTACTCAGTTTCTTTTATAAGATCAACCCCGTGAATCTTGTTCTTACTCGGCTTGGTCCAATACAATAGAGTTTGACACTTTCGACCATAAAGAGCCTCATATGGTGCCATTCTAATGCTAGATTAAAAACTATTGTTCTACGCAAACTCAATCAACGATAAATGCCTTTCCCACGTGCTTTCAAATTCAAGTATATAACATCTCAGCATGTCTTCAAGAATCTGAATGATTTGCTCGGATTGACCATCTGTTTGCGGATGAAAAGCAGTACTGAAATGTAATTTTGTGCCTAAAGCATCTTGTAATTTCTTCCAAAATCGTGAGGTAAATCTCAGATCTCTGTTAGACACTATAGATAACCGTACTCCGTGTAATCTCATAATCTCATCGATATACAATTCAGCCAACTTATCTAAAGAATAATCGGTTCTCATCAGAATGAAATGAGCTGATTTCGTTAATCTATCAACTATCACCCATAGCGCATCTTTCTTGCTCAGAGATAAGGGCAAACCCGACACAAAGTCCATCGTGATCCTCTCCCATTTCGACTCAGGAATCATAACGAAACTTGATGTTCAACCTTAACTTACTGACAATTAAACATTTCGACACGAAGTCAGAAATATCTCTCTTCATACCATGCCACCAATAAAACTGTTTCAAATCATTATACATTTTCGCACTCCCCAGATGTACAGTCAAATGACTATTGTGAGCTTCAGCCAAATTCATTTGAATCAGCTCTGAATTTCTCAGAACACAAATCCAATCTCTAAATCTCAAACAATCATTATTATCAACTCAAAATTCCAATACGGCATCAGAATGACACTGAACTCTTTTTGCTAACAACTCATTATCAAACTTCTGAGCATCACAAATCTGCTGTACAAACATCTGCTTAACTTTCAATTCAGTTATCGCTGCATTAGCATCACACAGATCTTTCTGATTACTCAAAGCTCACAAAGCATATAATGATTTTCGACTCAAGGCATTAGCTACAACATTACCTTTACCTGGGTGGTAATCTATCACAAGTTCGTAGTCTTTCAACAATTCTAACCATCTTTTCTGTAGCAAGTTCAAATCTTTCTGAGTCATCAAATACTTTAAACTCTTATGATCAATATAAATATAACATTTTTCACTGAATAAATAGTGACGCTAAATCTTCAATGCGAGTACGATCGCAGCTAATTCAAGATCATGCGTTGGATAATTCTTTTCATGCGGTTTTAATCGCCTCAAGCATAAGCGATGACTTTTCCTTCTTGCATCAGACACAGGCCAAACCATTTAACGATGCATCACTATAGACTATAAACTCTTTGCTCGATTCAGTTGAACTAACACCGAGCTTACACAACAACACTTTCAACCGCTCAAAACTCGATGACACTTTTTCGCCCACTGAATTTAGCATCTTTCTGTAACAACTTTGTCAATGGAGTCGCAATCATTGAGAAGCCTTTCACAAATCGTCTATAATATCCCTCTAGTCCCAGAAAACTACGAATTTAAGACACATTTCTTGGAGGCTTCCATTCCAAAATAGCAAAGATTTTATACGGAACGACTCGTATCCCAGCAGCGGATACAATATGCCCCAGAAAACTGGCCTCAGGCAACCAAAATTCACACTTGCTAAACTTTGCATACAACTGTTTCTCACATAGAGTTTGTAGCACGATTCTCAAATGCTCCGCATGCTGCGTCTCATCACACGAATAGATCAAAATATCATCAATGAACACCACCACGAAGTGATCCAAATACGGTCTGAATATCCAATTCATCAAGTCCATAAATATTGCAGGGGATTTGTTAGTCTAAAAGGCATTACTAAGAATTCATAATGTCCATACCTCGTTAAGAATTCATAATGTCCATACCTCGTTCTAAAAGCAATTTTCAGCACATCAGATTCTTTAACTCTCAACTGATAGTAGCCCGATCTCAAATCTATTTTAGAAAATATTGTAGCTCCTCTCAACTGATCAAACAAATCATCGATCCCAGGTAATGGATATTTTTTCTTTATCGTCACTTTATTCCATTGTTGATAATCAATACACATTCTCATAGTTCCATCCTTCTTTTTCACAAATAACACAGGAGCTCCCTAGGGTGAAAAACTCGATCGTGCAAATCCTCTGTCAGTCAATTCTTGCAATTGAGATTTTAACTCTTTCAATTCAGTTGGGGCCATTCTATATGGAGCTATCGAAATAGGAGCAGTTCCTGGCACTAACTCAATACCAAATTTAACTTCTCTAATCGAAGGTAATCTTGGTAACTCATCTAGAAACACATCTGAAAACTCACATATCACAGGCACAGATTCAATTTTCTTTTCCAACACCTTTGTATCAATCACATATGCCAAATAAGGTTCACAACCTTTTCTCACATAGTTCATAGCTTTCATTACAGATACAACAATTGGTAGTCCTTTCATATCACTAGACCCAATTAGAACTATCTCACCATTCTGACTTTTCAATTCAACATTCTTTCTCTTACAATTCACGATGGCATTATGCAAAGTAAGCCAATCCATACCCAGAATTATGTCAAATTCATCGAATGGTAGCAATATCAAATTGATCGGGAAACATAAATCACAAAAAATTAACGGGCAATTCTTGCACACCTTATCCACTAAAACACACTTGCCTAAGTGGTTCGATACTCTAATCACAAATTCAGTAGACTCAACAGGTAGAATCTTATTCGATACTAAATTCATACACACATAGGAATGAGTCGATCCAGGGTCTATCAATGCAATGACATCAGTATCAAATAAAGTGAAAGTACCAGTGATGACGTCTGGAGATGATGCTTCCTCTCGTGTACGTATAGCATAGGCTCAGGCAGGTGCTCTCGCTTCTGACCTCATAGCTGAATTCGTTGTTCCTCTCTGGCTTTCGCTCATATTTTTGATGTTTCTGAGTGGTCTACCCCTTGTTGTCACATAACTCGATCTTTCATTCTGAACATTTTATTCTTCGACAATCTTTGGGCAATCTCAGATAAAATGATCTCGGGATCCACACTTATAGCATGTTCTATTGTTATACTTGCCCCAACACTCTCCCACATGTCGTCTCCCATATTGTCTACATTCGGGCTTGTTACTCTTAACACTGCCAACACTTGTTTCATTCGGAGCTTGAATTTGTAAACCAGTACTCTGTCTCGAATGATCTCTATTTGGATGTCCAAACGAGGCATTTCAACGATTGCTTGCATCTTTATATCTCTTTGCTGAAGATTGAGAGAACTTATTCATCGATCTTTCTTTCATCACGAGCCTCAGAATCAGCTTTCTTCTTTTCTTTACTGAGCTCCTCAGCTTTGCATGCTCTCTCCACAAGTACAAAAAATTCATTTATATCCAGTATCCCAACCAACAACTTAATGTCTTCATTCAATCCCTCTACAAAATGTTTGCACATAGTAGCTTCAGTAGAAACACACTCTCTAGCATATTGACTCAATCGTACAAATTCTCGCTCATACTCGAAGTGGACATAAACGGCCTGCTTCAACTCTAAAACTCTTTACGTTTCTGATCAATGAAGTGTCGATCGATATACTTCTTTTTAAACTCGACTTGAAAGAAATCCCATGTTATTCTCTCTTTCGGAACTACAAATATCAACATTTTCCACTAATTGAAAGTCATGTCTCTCAACAAGGAAACTGCACACTTAATGCACTTTCAGGGTTCAACGACATCTCATCAAATACTCTGATTGTATTTTCAAGATAAAACTCGGCTCGCTCAGCATCATCATTAGATGTGGCCCTAAACTCTTTGGCCCCATACTTGCGAATCTTATCCACAGGAGGTTTATTCAGTCTGATCGAATCTATAACTTGTGGCACAACAGGTACTTGGAGGGGTGGAGGTTGTGAAGCAGTCGAATTTGTTCTAACAAATTTTGAAAACCATTCACTCATTATACGGAAGAAGGCTTGCTTAGCCTCACCTTCCTCACCACTATCATTTGGCCTTGATGTGGCCGACGCTGTCCCTTGAGCGGGAGCATGTGCATTACTCTCTACATCATCAGCAACTGCTCGATCGGGATCCATTACTCTATTAAAACACATTTTAACTGTCAGATTTCATCTACTATCATAATTTTACAATATGGCATGTATAGCTAGACTCACACACGCTACGTTAGTCTGAGAATCGACTAAACTGTAGCTCTAAAACCAAAAAAATGTAACATCCCTAACCCGAGACCGTCGCCAGAATAGGGTTTAGAGGTATTACCGAACAATAAGATCATTTTACATCGCATTCACGACATAAAGTTAATCATCATCAAACACATTCATATACAATCATAGTGTCCCTTAAATGAGTCATCGAGACTCTAAGAATGCTTATAAATCGATTCGGGACTAAACCGAAACACGTATAAAATTTCACAAAAATTTAAAACTTTTCTAAAATACAGGGGACACACGGCCGTGGGGGTAGGCCGTGCCTCACCCATAGCTACTTGACACTCCCGTGTGTCCTCCTTGTGGTAGTATATTACCAAAATCAACACGGCTGCCGAACACACCCGTGGGAGGGGACCGTGTGTCCTCCACGATTTCCAGACACCCCCGTGTGTCCTGTCCGTGGTCCTATACTACCATTTCTCACACGACCCGAAGCCACGCCCATGCCAAGACCTTGTATAATTTAAGCCACATTCTGCCAATTTACACACGGTCTTAGGCACGCCCGTGTGCCTCAACCGTGTGACATTATAGGCCACTTTGCAAAGTCAAAATTCCACCCATAAGGGTCCAACCTACAAGCCATACAACCTAAACATCTCATGCTCATATTATCACCATAAACATACCAATATTGTCATTCCACTCATGCATTCAATTCAACTTTATTTATACTAAATTCAATACTAGTACTTATTCTACCACAAGCATGATTCATTCCCAATTTCACTAACCTCTAATAGCATTTATTAGCTTAAAGTTATCACTTGATAGAAATTTTATCAATCGACAAATCATGCCAAAGATGTATCACACATATCACATTTATTCATGCCAAACCTATCACATATCTAGCCACATCTCATGGCTAATTACAATCTTAAACATAATTCAATTTACAAGCCTATACATGCCATATTTGTAATAGCCCGGTTTAGACCCTAGTCAGAATAGTGGTTTGAAACCACTTATTTAAGGTCGTAAAAATATTTTAATGATATTTTCTATGTGAATGATATATGACATAGCCTGTGTGAAAATTTTGTAATATCCTAAAATTTGAGTATCTTTTGTGTTGGCGTGGGTATGAATTTTTGTGTGTTAGCATAGTCTTGTGAAGGCTTGATTTTATTTAGGAAGCTAGAATAATTTTTAGTATGGTTTATTTAATGAAGTGGATTAAGTGAGTTTGACATTTAAGTTAATTTAAGTGTTAAATTAAAGCACATGAGGAGTTAGTGGCAAAGTGGTTATAGCGTTTGGATGGTTGCTTAAGGATAGAGGTTCGAGTAGCATGTTTAGCATTTTGAAGGTTTATTTTTGAATCCTTGCTTTGATGGACGGTCAAACTTATTTATGATAGGTTGGACTCTTAACTTTTGGTAAGTTGAATATTTGTTTAAGGAAAGCATGAAATTGGGGATAAGAATCTTAAGGTTTTGGTATGATGAGGGGAAAAAAGGCATGGAATATAGAGGATGTTTTGGAAAGTATTCCTAGGCTTTTAGTGCATGTATGTGGACAAACATGGGTGTTTAGGGGTGGTAGAATGTTGTTAGGTGGTTTGGGGGTATAGTTAGCCAACTTTTACATTTGTGCATCTTTTGGTATTGTTTTTCTTTCTCTCCAAAACTCCCACCTCTAGAATGTCTATTGTGCTTTTGGTGCAAATTTGCCTTTGGTTTTAGCCTTATTTTGTTTGAACCAAATACCATCTTCTTTCTTTCATTTGCTCTTTTGAAACCGAAACTACAATTGAACTTTATGCATTTTTGTGCATATTCTTTTTGGCAAAGAAGTGTTTGGCCGAACCTCTCTCCCATATTTCTCTCTTTTCTTCTCTTGAGTTTAGTTCATAATCACATTTTCTTTTATTCTCTCTTGGCCGAATTTCTCTCTTCTCCAAACTCCCTTTTCTTTTCTCCATTGTTGCTAAAATCGAACACTCTCTCTCTCTTTCATTCTCTTTTCTACTCACATACTTTCTCACTTTTATACACATATCTTTCTTCTTTCATAACCATATTGCCGAAACTTCCCACTCTCTTTAAGTCTTTGTTTTGGCCAAATATGCAAGGGTAGATTCTCTTTGGTTTTTCTCCAATCAATTTTGGATAATAGGTAAGTATTCATGATCGTATGTCCTTCAATTCTTTCTCTTTCCAAGTTATTTTCTTGTGGACAAAGGCCGAATCTTTAGGCATTGGTTTGCAAGGTTCTAACCATTCTAAGAACCGATTTCTTATAGGCTCCTCGGGACATTGGAAGCAATCAATCTAAGCCTCATATCTTGACTATCGTTTTGGGTAAGTTTAGGTAAGACTTGGTTTTTGAAGTGATAACTCATTGGATTTAGTGGTAGGGCCGAATAGCCTTTGTTTATAATTTAAGTATTGGCCGATTGTAGGACAAGGTGATCTAGTGCAATAGATCGGATCTCTGAAAGTTAGTTCTTGCTTTGGTGAAAGGTGTGTATCTTACACACTTTATAACTTAGTTTATATATGTATTTATGTGTGTTATAACTAATCATATTATGAAAGTGGGGAAAAACGATGAGATTTGGATATGATACCATGATGGTATGAATGAGGATTCTGTAAGTCCGCTTCGATATGTTGTAAATACATGTGGATAGAAATCATGATCTACGATTTATGATATATTTGTTATGAGATACGATCAAAGTATATTGACATGTTTTGTCTATCTATTGCATTGGTATGGGCAATATGAGAGGAGGGAAGATTGATATCGTGCCTTGGACACCAGTGGTTTGGCACCACCAGTGATTTGGTATCACATTCGTGTCTTCGGACACTAGTGGTTTGGCACCACCATTGATTTGGTATCACATTCATGTCTTCGGACACCGAGGTTTGGCACCTCATAGCGACTCGTCCCGTGGTTAATACCACCGTGGGTTGGCCCCACTCTTGAGATATGGGATCGCCGGTGATTTGGTATCACACGTGGGTTGGCCCACAGATGGATTATTCGTGACTTTGGTCACCAAAGTGATTTGGTATCACATTTATATCGTGACTTGGTCACGGTGGTTTGGCACCACCGTGGTTTGGTGCCACACGGGTAGAAAAGGAGTTATGGATGGCTAGGTTGGGTGCATTATACATATATGTTGCTTTGTTATAATTTGTGTAAGTATGTGGCATTTACCCGGAGAGGAATATGCATCGAGTCTTGGTGACTCACCTTCTCCCTTATCTTTTCAGGTGATTCATGAGATCGCGAATGATGAGCCGAATGAACTCGAGAAGGCCATGCAATAATAGTTGGTTTTATATGAACTTCCATTTGGGTATTTTATTTTAATTTGGTTTTCATATTTTATGGATTTGTAATAAGGCTGTTTAATTTTGTTTTGGATTATTTTTATGCTTTGAACATGTTTAAAATATGGTTTATAAATTTCATGATTATTATAATAAATTGAGCACCAAGTTTTCTAAACTACAAAACGCGATGGTTTTTAAAACGTTACCATCGGGTAACATAAATCATTTGATAATTTAAACAACTTAAGTGTTTTCGATAATTTAAATAATTTTCAAATATTAAGTTTCTACATTCAAATGCAAATGGTTTTCAAAGTAATAATTTGAGTTTTCTTAGAATGATATAAATGTTTTCTAACCTATGATTTAATCACTTATTTTAAAGTTTTATGTAATTTCAAAGTAAATTTTAGTTTTAACTTATTAAACATGTAATTTCTACCAATATAGAATTTCAAAGAGTTTTTCACAAAAATTTAATTGTTAATTCGATTCTTTCAAAAATATTTTCCTCAGTGACATACCAGATTCGATCGTGGTGTATTGACCGGGTTTGGGGTGTTACAAATTGGTATCAGAGCCAAGTTCAAAAGCTCGGCTTGGGCCCGAGGCCCAAAATGATTTGAAGTATGGTTTTAAAATGTTTTTGTTGAAAATTTTATGGTTGGAAAGGCATGGCCCCGAGTCTCCGGCATCAATCCATACAGTAAGTACATCAAAACTGTTGATTTTGATGATATGATTTTAGTGATGTTGATATGACTATATAGTAGTAGGAACTACTTTAGAGACCCAAAACTATAGGTTTGGTGTACTTTCATGAAACAACCTCTTAATAAAATTTTAATAAAAGCGTGCTTTAAAGAAAGTGGAATAATGACTAATGCATAAAACTTTTAAATCGATAAGTCGAGACTTTAGATATGAGTACCGAGGTCGAGGTCGTGTTATGCGTGGACGTGGTCGTGGTAGGATGGTCGTATTCGAGCCGGTGAGGTCGGGTCAAGGATCCAGAATGAGGTACCACCAGCCCACCACCAGCGGTTGGAGTTGAGCATCGAGGATCAAACGGGGATGATGCAAGATCTCTGCAATGTCTGCGAGTTCTTGAGAGGGTAGCTAGAGTAGGTGGAGGCGTGGGAGCTCGAAAATCAGACTGAAGCGACTCCGAGCCAACGGAGTTGAGGTATTTCTAGGTGTTTCGGGTGTAGCTCCCAACTTGGCTGAATATTGGTTAGAGGCGACGGAGCGAATCATGGATGATCTGGATTTGAATGCCGAGGAAAAGCTGAAAGGGATTGTATCGCTTCTTCGTGACGAGTAATATCAGTGGTGGCTCACGATTCGAAATGGTGCTGTAGCGGAGGATCTCACTTGGGACTTCTTTAAGGCGTATCAAAAGAAATATATTGGGTCTAGTTATGTTGATGCGCACGTAAGGCATTTCGAGTTTGGTCCAAGGAGTAAATTCAGACGTAGTATGAGGTGAATTCTTAAGATTGAGCCGTTATCTTTGGAGGTATTGTGGCTTTGAGCATGAGCGATGTGTCCGATTCAAGATGGTTTGAAGGACAAGTCGAGATTGTTGATTGCTCCACATCGAGCGAGAGTTTGTTGCTTTGGTGGAAAAGGCTAAGATAGCCAAAGGAATAAACGAATCTGGAAGGCAGAGCTATGACCGGAATAAGCATAAGAGAGGATATAGATCATCTGGGTTAGCTGGTAATGTTCAGAAAAGGGCTAGGCAAAATGAGCCGAATTAGTCTGGGAGGCCTATTACTGCTAATCAGGGACCAGCACAGTGTAATCGATGTGGGAAATTTTATTGGGGCGAATGTTAGACCGGAGGAAAAGTCTGCTTCGAGTGTGGTTTGCTGGATCATCGTGTGAGAGACTGTCCACGTAAGCAAGCCAGGAATCAATCTGAAGGTCATGGTCGTGTTCAGTTCAGAAAGGAGGGACCGTCACCGCAGAGAGGTCGTGGTAATAGTAGAGGACGTAATGGTTCTAGTCAAGGCATGAGCATCTGGCGAGATGCAAGCAACACTGAGGCAAGACAGCCTGGTTTGGTGTATGCTGCGAGACGTCGAGAGGAGGGCGATGCACCGGATGTCATAACCGGTACATTCTTAATCTTTGGTGTTCTATATACTGCTTTGATAGATGTGGGTTCGATGCATTCGTATGTTGCTACTAGTATAGTAAAGACTATGAATCTAGATTCAAATCGCTTTAGGAGGATGGCGATTTAGTCCTCTAGGTTACTCTGTAGAAGTAGATAAGCTATATAGAGATGTACCCCTCGAACTTCAAGGGGTAGTGTTTGTAGCTGATCTGATGGAACTGCCGTTTGAGGAGTTCGATCTGATTCTTGGGATGGACTAGTTGGTTAAGTACCAAGCAAGTTTGGATTTATTTGCTAAGCGCATGGTTTTGAAGACAATGGAAGGTGAAGAAGTGGTTATGATAGGTAATAGAAGAGATTATCTATCCAACGTGGTATCTGCGTTGAAAGCTGTGAAGATGGTCAGGAAGGGCTGTGAGGCGTTTGTAGTTCATGTGTGTGCTTTGGAAGCTAAGGAGTCTGCGGTAGGGAATGTCTGAACGGTAAAGGAATATATTGACGTATTTCCAGAAGAACTTCCGGGATTGCCTCCGAATCATGAAGTCAAATTTGGTATAGATCTATTGCCCAAAACGGCGCCAGTGTCTATAGCTCCGTATAGGATGGCACCGAAGGAATTAGTGGAATTGAAGGCTCAGATTCAAGAATTATTGGATCGAGGTTTCATTCGACCAAGTGTTTCGCCTTTGGGAGCGTCGGTACTTTTTGTCAAGAAGAAGGATGGTACGATGCGGATGTGTATTAAATACCGCCAGTTGAATAAGCTGACGATCAAAAACAAGTATCCTTTCCCGAGGATAGATGATTTGTTTGATCATCTTAAAGGGGCCGCGATTTTCTCTAATATTGATTTAAGGTCTGGATATCATCAGCTAAAGGTGAAAGAGGTCGATATTCATAAGACGGCATTTCGCTTTTCGGTATGGGCACTACGAGTTTCGGTGATGCCATTTGGGTTGACTAACGCTACGGGAGATTCATGGACATGATGAATCGGGTTTTCCAAAGAGTTTTAGATCAGTTTGTTGTGGTATTTATAGACGATATTTTGGTATACTCAAAGTCAAAGGAGGATCATGATGCGCATTTGCGAGTAGTGTTGCAGATTTTGAGGGAAAAGTAACTTTTTGCCAAATTTAGTAAGTGCGAGTTCGCTTAGGAGGTGACTTTCTTGGGTCATGTTGTATCGGTAGGGGATTAGAGTGGATCCTCGGAAGATTGAGGCGATGTTGGATTGGAAGCCGCCTAAGTCGATGGTGAGATTCGAGTTTCCTAGGTCCCGGCGGGTATTATCGAAGGTTTGTGGAAGGATTTTCTTTGATCGTCGCACCTATGACTAAGTTGTTGAGGAAAGGAGTTCCATTTGTGTGGACCGAGAAGTAGCAAGAAAGTTTTGACAAGTTGAAGAAGATTACATGAAGCTCAGCTTTGATTCAACTTTGAGACAGGCAAGGAATTCACGGTTCATCGTGACACATCACATCTTGGTTTGGGGTGTGTCTTGATCTGAGAAGGGAAAGTAGTGGCTTATGCATCTCGACAGTTGAGACCACATGAGGTTAATTATCCGACGATGACTTGGAATTAGCGCAGTGGTTTTCGCTTTAAAGATTTAGAGACACTATTTGTACAGAGAGAAGTCGATAGTCTACACGGATCACAAGAGTCTTAAGTATCTTCTGACTCAGAAGGATTTGAACTTGAGACATCGTAGATGGATTGAGTTGTTGAAGGACGACGACTGTTCGATTGAGTATCATCCCGGCAAGGCTAACGTGGTGGCAGACGCGTTGAGCCGTAAGGTTGTATCTGACTTAAGATCGATGTTTGCTCATCTTAGCTTATATGACGATGGAAGTCTTTTGGCTGAATTGCAAGTCAACCCAACTTGGTTAGAGCAAATCAAGGAGAAACAGTTAGAGGATGATGGTTTGAATGATCGAAAATTGCAAGTTCAGAACGGAGGTTTAGAGAATTATAGTTTGTCCAATAATGGAGTCCTGTGTTTTCAAGGGAGAGCTTGTATGCCGAAGGATGTAGAGTTGAGGCAAAGGATTCTTCGGGACGCACATAGCAGCCCATTTGCTATGCATCCCAGAGGTAGCAAGATGTATCGAGATTTGAGAGAGCGTTTTGGTGGCCATGTCAAGCGGAGGTAACCGAAGTTTGTGGGTAAATGTCCGACGTGTCGCCAGTCAAAGTCGAACATCGATTGTCGTCTGGGTTACTTCATTAGGTGAAGATTCCACAAGGAAGTGGGAAAGAATCACTATGGACTTTGTCATGGATTACCTCTTACACCTAGTAAGAAGGATTCAGATTTGGGTGATTGTAGATCGTCGACCAAGTCGACTCATTTCATTCTCGTAAGGGTAGATTACTCGCCGTGAGGTTAGCTAAGTTGTATGTGGTCGAGATAGTGAGGTTGCACGGTGTGCCGTGTCGATCATCTCGCGACAAAGATCCAAGATTTCGGCGAGGTTTTGGAGAGCGTTACATCCGGCTTTAGGTACGCAGGTTGGATTTCAGTATCGCATTTCATCCACAGTCTGACGGGCAGTCGAAAAGGGTCATTCAGATTTTAGAGGATATGCTGAGAGGATGTGTTTTGGACTTTCGAGGCAGCTGGGAAGAGTTTTTGTCGTTAGCTGAGTTCGCATACAACAATAGTTATCAGGCAAGCATTAAGATGGCACCATATGAGGCATTGTTTGGTAGGAAGTGTAGCACACCTACATGTTGGACGAGTTGGGTGAGCGCCGATGTTAGGACCGAGTTGGTTCTAAAACCGAGGATAAGGTGAAATTGATTCGAGCTCGTCAAGGAAGCTTCAGATAGGCGTAAGTCTTATGCCGATCTCAAGCGGAGGGATATAGAGTTTGCCGTGGGTGACAAAGTTTTTCTGAAGGTCTCGCCATGGAAGAAAGTGTTAAGATTTGGGAGAAAAGGCAAGTTAAGTCCAAGGTTCATTGGGTCGTTTAAGGTGTTGAGACGAGTGGGACCAGTAGCTTATCAGCTTGAGTTGCCAGCAGAATTGAGCCAGATTCACGATGTGTTTCATGTCTCTATGCTTAGACGCTATCATTCTGATCCATCGCATGTCGTGGCAGTAGAGGAAATAAAAGTGAATCCAGATTTGACGATAGAAGAACCTGTGCAGATTCTTGATCGAGATGTAAAAGTTCTGAGGAAGAAGACAGTTCCTTTAGTGAAAGTCTTATGGCGGAATCATGGCATGGAAGAAGCTACTTGGGAACCTAAGATGCGATGAGGCGCAGATCCTCAACTCTTTTGATCGTAATTTCGAGGACAAAATTTTCTTAAGGGGTAGAATTGTAATATCCTAAAATTTGAGTATCTTTTGTGTTGGCGTGGGTATGAATTTTGTGTGTTAGCATAGTCTTGTGAAGGCTTGATTTTATTTAGGAAGCTAGAATAATTTTTAGTATGGTTTATTTAATGAAGTGGATTAAGTGAGTTTGACACTTAAGTTAATTTAAGTGTTAAATTAAAGCACATGAGGAGTTAGTGGCAAAGTGGTTATGGCGTTTGGATGGTTGCTTGAGGATAGAGGTTCGAGTAGCATGTTTAGCATTTTGAAGGTTTATTTTGAATCCTTGCTTTGATGGACGGTCAAACTTATTTATGATAGGTTGGACTCTTAACTTTTGGTAAGTTGAATATTTGTTTAAGGAAAGCATGAAATTGGGGATAAGAATCTTAAGGTTTTGGTATAATGAGGGACAAAAGGCATGGAATATGGAGGATGTTTTGGAAAGTATTCCTAGACTTTTAGTGCATGTATGTGGACGGCATGGGTGTTTAGGGGGTGGTTAATGTTGTTCGGTGGTTTGGGGGTATAGTTACCAACTTTGCATTTGTGCATCTTTTGGTATTGTTTTTCTTTCTCTCCAAAAACTCCCACCTTGGCCGAATGTCTATTGTGCTTTTAGTGCAAATTTGCCTTTGGTTTTAGCCTTATTTTGTTTGAACCAAATACCATCTTCTTTCTTTCATTTGCTCTTTTGAAACCGAAACTACAATTGAACTTTGTGCATTTTTGTGCACATTCTTTTTGGCAAAGAAGTGTTTGGCCGAACCTCTCTCCCATATTTCTCTCTTTTCTTCTCTTGAGATTGGTTCATAATCACATTTTCTTTTATTCTCTCTTGGCCGAATTTCTCTCTTCTCCAAACTCCCTTTTCTTTTCTCCATTGTTGCTAAAATCGAACACTCTCTCTCTCTCTTTCATTCTCTTTTCTACTCACATACTTTCTCACTTTTATACACATATCTTTCTTCTATCATAACCATATTGCCAAAACTTCCCACTCTCTTTGAGTCTTTGTTTTGGCCGAATATGCAAGGGTAGATTCTCTTTGGTTTTTCTCTAATCAATTTTGGATAATAGGTAAGTATTCATGATCGTATGTCCTTCAATTCTTTTCTCTTTCCAAGTTATTTTCTTGTGGACAAAGGCTGAATCTTTAGGCATTGGTTTGCAAGGTTCTAACCATTCTAAGAACCGATTTTTATAGGCTCCTGGACGTTGGAAGCAATCAATCTAAGCCTTATATCTTGACTATCGTTTTGGGTAAGTTTAGGTAAGACTTGGTTTTTGAAGTGATAACTCATTGGATTTAGTGGTAAGGCCGAATGGCCTTTGTTTATAATTTAAGTATTGGCCGATTGTAGGACAAGGTGATCTAGTGCGATAGATCGGATCTCCGGAAGCTAGTTCTTGCTTTGGTGAAAGGTGTGTATCTTACACACTTTATAACTTAGTTTATATATGTATTTATGTGTGTTATAACTAATCATATTATGAAAGTGGGGAAAAACGATGAGATTTGGATATGATACCATGATGGTATGAATGAGGATTCGGGTAAGTCCGTTTCGATATGTTGTAAATACATGTTGATAGAAATCATGATCTACGATTTATGATATATTTGTTATGAGATACGTATCAAAGTATATTGACATGTTTTGTCTATCTATTGCATTGGTATGGGCAATATGAGAGGAGGGGGAAGATTGATATCGTGCCTTCGGACACCAGTGGTTTGGCACCACCAGTGATTTGGTATCACATTCGTGTCTTCGGACACCAGTGGTTTGGCACCACCAGTGATTTGGTATCACATTCGTGTCTTCGGACACCAGAGGTTTGGCACCTCATAACGACTCGCCCCGTGGTTAATACCACCGTGGGTTGGCCCCACTCTTGAGATATGGGATCGCCGCCGGTGATTTGGTATCACGTGGGTTGGCCTCACAGATGGATTATTCGTGACTTTGGTCACCAAAGTGATTTGGTATCACATTTATATCGTGACTTGGTCACGGTGGTTTGGCACCACCGGTGGTTTGGTACCACGGGGTAGAAAAGGAGTTATGGATGGCTAGGTTGGGTGCATTATACATATATGTTGCTTTGTTATAATTTGTGTAAGTATGTGGCATTTACCCGGGAGAGGGAATATGCACTGAGTCTTCGTGACTCACCTTCTCCCTTATCTTTTCAAGTGATTCATGAGATTGCGAATGATGAGCCGGATGAACTCGAGAAGGCCATGCAATAATAGTTGGTTTTATATGAACTTCCATTTGGGTATTTTATTTTAATTTGGTTTTCATATTTTATGGATTTGTAATAAGGCCTGTTTAATTATGTTTTGGATTATTTTTATGCTTTGAACATGTTTAAAATATGCTTTATAAATTTCATGATTATTATAATAAATTGAGCACCAAGTTTTCTAAACTACAAAACGCGATGGTTTTAAAACGTTACCATCGGGTAACATAAATCATTTGATAATTTAAACAACTTAAGTGTTTTCGATAATTTAAATAATTTTCAAATATTAAGTTTCTACATTCAAATGCAAATGGTTTTCAAAGTAATAATTGAGTTTTCTTAGAATGATATAAATGTTTTCTAACCTATGATTTAATCACTTATTTTAAAGTTTTATGTAATTTCAAAGTAAATTTTCAGTTTTAACTTATTAAACATGTAATTTCTACCAATATAGAATTTAAAGAGTTTTCACAAAAATTTAATTGTTAATTCGATTCTTTCAAAAATATTTTCCTCAGTGACATACCAGATTCGGTCGTGGCGTATTGACCGAGTTTGGTGTGTTACAAATTTTCTGTGATGATTTGATCGTTTTAGTGTCGAATTAAGAGAAAGGACTTAATTGCATAGAGAGTAAAATGATGTGTGCTGATTTGTGAGTACTTAGATGTTGTTGGCTTTTTAAGGAGGAGGTCTTATGTTGTTAATAAGCCATTTTCAAGTTAGTGGATGGTTAAAAGACAAATTAGCCTTAGATTATATTTGTTTTATATGTTTAATGGAAGGGCAAAATGGTAAACTAGGTGTTAATGTTATTATAACAAAAACAAAAAGAAATTAAATGGCCATTTTATCATCTTCTTTGGCCGATTGTAACTAAAGAAAGAAAAGAAAGAATTGAGCTAGGTATTCGGCACTTACAAGTCTAAATTCAAGGTATGTTTTTGGTCGGGTTTCGATAATTTCTATATTTTCGTAATCGTTGCTTCAAGCTCTAGCTAACCCATGTGGCAATTTTGTGAATTGATGATATTTTTGTGATGAGACATTGATGAACACTTGAGCTTTGTGATGTTAGTTGGTGAAATATGAAAGCTTGATGTTGGGTTAACATAGTTTGTATTTGAATTTTTGGTGAAATTGAGCATTTTGGGCTAAATTATGAAAAGTGTATATTGAGGGACTAAAATGTGAAATAAATGAAATGTGTGGGTTTGTATGGACATTAGTAAAATTCGGCTAAGCTTGTGCTAGAGGGAATTTGGTGAATTTGATGATTTTGTGAGATATGGACTAAAGAGTCAAAATGTGAAAATGTGAGGGTTAGTTTGTAAAATGCCCAAAATATGTGTGTTTGGACTAAAATGATTAAATTGATGATTGAATGGATTGAATTTGGATCGAGATCGAGGCAAAGATAAAGTGCTCGATTAGGCGGCTGTTTTGGTATTTTGACATTCGAGGTAAGTTCGGTTATAATATGTGTACTTAGCTGTGTTTAAATGTTGTGAAACGAATGGTTATGATATTATTGATTTATAAATGTTATGTGAGAAATGAATCTATGTGGCACTAAGTGTGCGTATTTGGGAGGGTATCTGAGAAGATTAGCACTTTGTGTCCGAAATAATAGAAGTTTCAGCTTTGTGATTAGCACTGTGTGTGCGATATCGAATCGAGTTCGGTTTTGTACTAAGGCATTGAGTGTGCGATTATAAGAAAGGAATAGCACTGTGTGTGCAATGATACAAAAGCTTCGACTTATTGAATTGGCCCTGTGTGTCCGACATCGAGGCAAGTCGAATAAAAGGATAGACACTAAGTGTGCGATTATAATTAACAACTAGCACTGTGTGTGCGAAACAATAGAAGCTACGGCTTTAATGAATAGCACTGTGTGTGTGAAACAATAGAAGTTTTGGCTCATCGGAATGGCACTGTATGTGCGTTGCCAATATAAGTTCTGTTTAACCTATCGGCACTAAGTTTGCGATGACAAATAGGCTTCGGTTGTCAAATTGGCACTAAGTGTGCAAATTCATTTGAGTAATAGCAGAGGTTGAAATAGAGGTAAAATCAAGGCTTTGATTTGTATGAATGGTGAGTAACTACGTGTTGATCAAGGTCTGTTTGAATCTATGTGGTTGATGATAGATTTAAGAGTTGAATGAATAGTTAATTAAGCATGTGGTTGAGAGTGATATTGTGCTTGGTTATGTCATTATCTATGTAATGGTTGGATAGTATGATTAGTGATTAACTAAATGTTGGCAAGGTAAGTATAATACATATGTGATTGGTGAAATTTGATGTGAAAGAATGGAATGCTATGTGAGTATTGAATAAAGTTGAACTTGTGTACCATTGATAAATATCTATGTGATGGTTAAATGTGTATATTGACTTGGTTCATAGAGTTAATTGTTTTATAATTCAAACTTACTAAGCTTTGGAAAGCTTACTGTGTGATTTGTTTCTCTACCTTGCAGTGTCAGTAAAGCTAGCTCAGATCCGGGATCGTCAGCTTCTCAATCACACTATCGGCATTCTATTTTGGTACTTTTGGAAAGATATATATAGCTAGAATATGGCATGTATAGGCTAGTAAATTGAATCAAGTTTGAGATTTGTAAGTAGCCATGAGATGTGGCTAGATATGTGATAGGTTTGGCATGAATGAATGTGGTATATAAATGATGCATCTTTTGGCATGATTTGTAGATTGATAAATTTGCTATTGAGTGGTAACTTTGTGTTGATAAATGCTAGTAGGAGTAGTGAGATTTGGGAATGCATTGTGGTTGTGATAGATTAAGTATTGGTATTGATTGTATGTTTTAAATTGCTAAATTGGTATGCTTTTAGATGGCAATATATGTATGAGATGTTTGGTTGATTGGCTTGTAGGTTTGACCCTAAGTGGGTGGCATGTTGGCCTTGCGAAAATGCCCTATAATGTCGCACGGTTGGGGCACACGGGCATGTCTCGGACCGTGGGTAAATTGGCAGAATGTGGCTTAAACTGCACACGGCCATGGCACGGGCATGGCTACAGGTCGTGCGAGAAATGGCAGTATATGACCTTATAGGACACGACCTTAGCACACGGGCTTGCTTGTTAGCCGTACTGATTTTGGCAGAATGTAACCACGATAAGGTCACACGAGTGTGTCATGTAGCCGTGGGAGAGGCATGGCCTACCCCCACGGGCATGTCTCCCCTGTATTCTAGAAAAGTTTCAATTTTTCATGAAATTTTATAAGTGTTTCAGTTTAGTCCCTACTCAGTTTATAAGCATGCTTAGAGTCTCGATGACTCATTTAAGGGACACTGTGATTGTATATGAATGTGTTTGATGATGATTGACTTTGTGTCGTGAATGCGATGTAAAATGATCCTATTGTTCGGTAATGCCTCTAAACCCTATTTCGGCCATGGTCTCGAGTTAGGGGTGTTACATTTTATTGGTATCAGAGCTACGGTTTAGTCGATTCTCGAACTAACGTAGCGTGTGTAAGTCTAGCTATACATGCCATATTGTGAAATTGCAATAGTGTAATGGAATCTGACAGTTGAAATGTGTTTTAATATAGTAATGGATCCCGATCGAGCAGTTGCTGACGACATAGAGAGTAATGCGCCTGCTCCCGCTCAAGGGACATCACCAGCCACATCAAGGCCAAATGATAATGGTGAGGAAGGTGAGGCTAAACAAGCCTTCTTCCGTATGATAAGTGAATGGTTTTCAGAATTTGTTAGAACAAATCTGACTGCCCCACAACCTCCACCCCCACAAGTACCTGTTGTGCCACAAGTTGTAGATCCGATCAGATTGAATAAACCTCCTGTGGATAGGATTTGCAAGTATAGGGCCGAAAAGTTTAGGGCCACAGCTGATGACGATACTGAGTGAGCCGAGTTTTGGCTTGAAAATACAATTAGAGTATTTGATGAGATGTCGCTGAACCCTGAAGAGTGCATTAAGTGTACAGTTTCCTTGTTGAGAGACACGGCTTACAATTGGTGGAAAACGTCGATATCTGTAGTTTCGAGAGAGAGAATAACCTGGGATTTCTTTCAAGTCGAGTTTAGAAAGAAGTATATTAGTCAACGCTTCATTGATCAGAAATGTAAAGAGTTTTTAAAGCTGAAATAGGGCCATTTGTCTGTTACTGAGTACGAGCGAGAATTTGTACGATTGAGTCAATATGCTAGAGAGTGTGTTTCTACCGAAGCTACTATGTGCAAATGTTTTATAGAGGGATTGAATGAAGACATTAAGTTGTTGGTAGGAATACTGGATATAAATGAATTTGTTGTATTAGTTGAAAGAGCATGCAAAGTTGACAGAGAGTGCGTTTCTTACATTCTGAGGCTCGAGATGAAAGAAAGAGATCGATGAATAAATTTTCTCAGCCTTCTTCAAAGAGATACAGAGATGTAAGAAAGCGTACAAATGCTTCATTTGGACACCCAAGTAGAGATCGTTCGAGACAAAGTACTAGTTTACGAATTCAAGCCCCAAATGAATCTAATGTTGATAGTGCCAAAAGTAACAAACCTGAGTGTAGACAGTGTGGAAGACGACATGTGGGAGAATGTTGGGGCAAATATAACAATAGAGTTTGCTATAAATGTGGTTCACAAGATCATTTTATTAGAGACTGCCTAAAGATGACTAAGGAAGAAAATGTTCAGAATGTAAGATCGAGTAATGTGCCCACTAGGGGTAGACCAACCGAAAATGTCGGGAACATTAGTGGAAGTCAAAGAGGGACCATTGATACAGCTTTGAGATCAGAGGCGAGAGCACCTGCCCGAGCTTACGCTATACAAGCAAGAGAGAAAGCATCATCTCCAAACGTCATGACCGGTACTATAACTCTATTCAATACTAATGTGATTGCATAAATATATCAGGGATCAACCCATTCCTATGTGTCTACGAATTTAGTATCGAATAAGACTCTACCTGTTGAGTCTACTGAATATGTGGTTAGAGTATCGAACCCCTTAGGCAAGTGTGTCTTAGTGGATAAAATATGCAAGAACTGTCCGTTGATTTTCGGGATGTTTGCTTTCCGGCTAATTTGATATTGCTATCATTCGATGAAAGTTGAGTTATATGATAAAGGATTGCGAAGACTATTTGGCATGTGTGATTGATACAAAGGTATCAGAAAAGAAAGTTAAAGAATCTGATGTGTCAAAAATTATTTTCAGAACGAGATATAGATATTATGAATTCTTAGTAATGTCTTTCAAACTAACGAATGATCCTGCAGTGCTTATGGATTTGATGAATTAGATATTCAGACCGTATTTGAATCACTTTGTTGTAGCATTGTGATAAGACACAATATTTCGAGCATTTGAGAATTTTGTTACAGACATTGCGTGAGAAGCATCTGTATGCTAAGTGTAGTAAATGTGAGTTTTGGTTGCGTGAGGTTGGTTTTGGAGCATGTTGTATCAACTTCGGGAATAACATTTGATCCGAGTAAAATCTCTGCTATTATAGGAATGGGAGCCTCCGAGAAACATATTTGAAGTTCGAAGTTTTCTGGGACTAGCGGGATATTATAGACAATTTGAACAGTTCAAGGTGATGTTAACAGAAGCACCAATGTTGATTCAACCTGAATCAGGCAAAGAGTTTATAGTTTATAGTGATGCATCGTTGAATGGTTTCAGCTGTGCTGATGTAAGAAGGAAAAGTCATCGCTTATGCTTCGGGACAGTTAAAACCGCATGAAAAGAATTATCCAACGCATGATCTTGAATTGGCTGCGATTGTATTCGCATGGAAGATTTGGCGTCACTACTTATTCAGTGAAAAATGTCATATTTATACTGATCATAACAGTTTAAAGTATTTGATGACTCAGAAAGATTTGAACTTGCGACAGAAAAGATGGTTAGAATTATTGAGAGATTACGAACTTATGATAGATTATCACCCGGGTAAAGCTAATATTGTAGCTGATGCTTTGAGTCGAAAATCATTGTATACCTTATGAGCTATGAGTGAACAGATGGATCTGTGTGATGATGATGCAGTTGTAGCTGAATTGAAAGTAAAACCGTTGTTTATACAGCAGATATGTGAGACTCAGAAGATTGATAATGAGTTGTTAGCAAAAAGAAATCTGATTCAAATCCAATATAGCACCTATGGGTACATAAGAAATGTATTGAATCGATTCATTAAAAAGAATCGATCCGATCGTTCAATGTAATTTGAATGCGGAATCAGAGTTTAAGTTGATAGTGCTGATTGTTCGAGATTTAGAGACCGAATTTATGTTCCAATGAATTCAGAGATGATTCAGTTAATATTGAATAAGCTTATAATAATTGTTTAACTATGCATTTGAAGAGTATGAATGTGTATAATGATCTAAAACGACTTTATTGATAGCATGATATGAAAAGAGATATCTCGACTATGTGTGGAAATGATTAGTTTGCCAAAGAAATTAAAGTTGAACATCAAGTTTATCATTATTATAGACTTTGTGTCAGGATTTCTTTTGTCTCTGGGAAAGAAAGAATGCAATTCATGTGATAGTTGATAGATTGGTGAAGATCGCTCATTTCATTCCGATGAAAACAAATTATTCACTTGATTAATTGGGGTATATTACTGAAATAGTGAGAAACACGGAATTGAAGAGGCTATGTGGAAGCCTGAGAACGTTATGAGAGAGCAACATCCACAACTATTCACTGGTAAGATTTTCGGGGACGAAAATCCCTAAGGGGGAGAGTTGTAACAGCCTGGTTTAGACCCTAGTCAGAACAGTGGTTTGAGACCACGAATCTAAGGTCGTAAAAATATTTTAATGATATTTTCTATGTGAATGATATGTGACATAGCCTGTGTGAAAATTTTGTGTGATGATTTGATCGTTTTAGTGTCGAATTAAGAGAAAGGACTTAATTGCATAGAGAGTAAAATACGGTTTACTGATTTGTGAGTACTTAGATGTTGTTGGCTTTTTAAGGAGGAGGCCTTATGTTGTTAACAAACCATTGTCAAGTTAGTGGATGGTTAAAAGACAAATTAGCCTTAGATTATATTTGTTTTATATGTTTAATGGAAGGGCAAAATGGAAAACTAGGTGTTAATGTTATTATAACAAAAACAAAAAGAAATTAAATGGCCATTTTATCATCTTATTTGGCCAATTGCAACTAAAGAAAGAAAAGAAGAATTGAGCTAGGTATTCGAAACTTACAAGGCTAAATCCAAGGTATGTTTTTGGTCGGTTTTCGGTAATTTCTATTTTTTCGTAATCGTTGCTTCGAGCTCTAGCTAACCCATGTTGTAATTTGATGATATTTTTGTGATGAGCCATTGATGAACACTTGAGCTTTGTGATGTTAGTTGGTGAAATATGAAAGCTTGATGTTGGGTTAACATAGTTTGTATTTGAGTTTTTAGTGAAATTGAGCATTTTGGGCTAAATTGTGAAAAGTGTATATTGAGGGACTAAAATGTGAAATAAATAAAATGTATGGGTTTGTATGGACATTATTAAAATTTGGCTAAGCTTGTGCTAGGGGGAATTTGGTGAATTTGATGATTTTGTGAGATAGGGACTAAAGTGTCGAAATGTGAAAATGTGAGGGCTATTTTGTAAAATGCCCCAAATATGTGTGTTTGGAGTAAAATGATTAAATTGATGATTGAATGGATTGAATTTGAATGTGTATAGACCAAGAGAGGAGAGGTTCAGATCGAGATCGAGGCAAAGATAAAGTGCTCGATTAGTCGACCGTTTCGGTATTTTGACATCCGAGGTAAGTTTGGTTATAATATGTGTACTTAGCTGTGTTTAAATGTTGTGAAACGAATGGTTATGATATTATTGATTTATAAATGTTATGTGTGAAATGAATCTATGTGGCACTAAGTGTGCGCATTTGGGAGGGTATCCGAGAAGATTAGCACTTTGTGTGCGAAATAATAGAAGTTTCGGCTTTGTGATTGGCATTGTGTGTGCGATATCGAATCGAGTTCGGTTTTGTATTAAGGCACTGAGTGTGCGATTATAAGAAAGGAATAGCACTGTGTGTGCAATGATATGAAAGCTTCGGCTTATTGAATTGGCATTATGTGTGCGACATCGAGGCGAGTCGAATAAAAGGATAGACACTAAGTGTGCGATTATAATTAACTACTAGCACTGTGTGTGCGAAACAATAGAAGCTACGGCTTTAATGAATAGCACTGTGTGTGTGAAACAATAGAAGTTTTGGCTCATCGGAATGGCACACTCTAAACCCTATTTCGACGACGGTCTCGGGTTAGGGGTGTTACAATATTCCAGCTATATACATCTTTTCAAAAGTACCAAAATAGAATGCCGATAGTGTGATTGAGAGCTGACGATCCCAGATCCGAGCTAGCTTTACTGACACTGCAAGGCAGAGAAACAAAACACACAGTAAGCTTTCCAAAGCTTAGTAAGTTCGATATACAATACAATTATCATATCAAATTAAATCAATGCATAAATAAACAATCACTTAGATCTATTATCTCATATTCGTGCCTTCCCATCCATAACCACAATGCTCATTTCCTCAATCAAAGCTAAATTTTACTCATCAACCACAAAGGTTCAATACGTACCTTAACCACACAAAGCTATTAAATCTCCAAGCTATTCAATGCTCGATATTATTTGCCGATCACTCTTTAATTTAATCGCACACTCAGTGCCACATACTTATCCGGTGCATAATTGTTATCGCACACTTAGTGCCTATTCTTTTAACCAACTCATCTCGGTATCGCACACACAGTGCCACAACAATAATTCAAAACTTTCATAACATCGCACACACAATGCCACAGCAATAAACCGAAGCTTTCATCACATCGCACACACAGTGCCAATCATTTCTATCTCGATTTCATTTTCGCACACTTAGTGCCATCAAATTAAAATCATGCACATAGTAACTCACTTTCATATACAAAAACATATCCCAAATACATGTATTATATCCGAACTTACCTCGGACGTCGAAATATCGATACGGTCGATTAATCGAGCACTTTATCTTTGCCTCGATCTCGATCCGAACCTCTCCTCTCTTGGTCTATACACATTCAAATTTAATCCATTCAATCATCAATTAATTCATTTTAGTCCAAACACATATATTTAGGACATTTTACAAAAAAACCCTCACATTTACACATTTCATCACTTTAGTCCCTATCTCACAAAATCATCAAATACTTAAAATTTCATTACACTATGCTTAGGCTGAATTCTCCTTAGTCTCATAGGAGTCCACACATCTCATTTATTTCACATTTTAGTCCCTCAATTTACACTTTTCACAATTTAGCCCAAAATACTCAATTTCATCAAAAATCCAAAGACAAAACATGTTAATCCAACACCAATTATTCATATATCACTATCATCTAGCACATAGCTCACACATTCATCAATGGCTCATCACAAAAACATCATCAATTCATAAAATTACAACATGGACTTGATAGTAGAAGAAGCAACGATTACAAAAACATAGAAATTATCAAAAACCGAGCTCAAACATACCTTGAATTAAGCCAAATTCTAGCCGAAAATTTCAAAACTTCAAACCCTTATTCTTCCTCCAACTTTCGACAATAAGAAAAATGATACATTCATCTTTTTCTTTCATTTACTTATTAATATTTAACATTTTACCTATTTGCCCTTTTTATTAAACATGTAAAACAAAAGTGCAATAAGGTTATTAAGTCATTTAAACATCCACTATCATAAAAATGGATCAAAAACAACATAAGGCCTCCACATTTAAGTACTCATAAATTAGCACACAGCATTTTACTCTCTATGCAATTAAGTCCTTTCTCTTAATTCGGCACACACACGATCAAATTATCAAATAGAATTTTCACATAGGGTATGTCACATCTCATTCACACCGAAAACATCATTAAAATATTTTTACGACCTTGGATTTGTGGTCTCGAACCACTGTTCCGACTAGGGTCTAAACCGAGCTATTACACAATATGACTAAACAATTCAATAATATAAATGATATAAAATGTGAAATTTAATTTAATAATATAAATAGTAGATATAAATAAAATTATTACTATTTATGTTTAGTGATTTTTTTTGGATAATTTTGATTTTTTATTTGAGAGTAAAGGGTGAGAAGTAAAAGTTTAAGGGGAAAATAAAAGTTTTGGAGAATAAAAGTTTGAGGGAAAGTAAATAGGGGGAGTAAAATTTTGGAGGAAAAATATAAAAAAAAAAATTGGGGGGATGGGTTTGGGGTAGATGGGATGGGAAGAGAGTAAAAGTTTTAGGGGAAAAGTGGGAGGGAGTAAAAATTTGGGGGGAAAATAAAAAGTTTTGAGGGTTTTTGGGAGTAAAATTTTGAGAAAAAAATAAATGGGAGAGTAAAATTTTGGTGGGAAATGGATTTTGGGTAGATTGGAGGGTTGGGATGGGAGGGGAATAAAACTTTTGGGGAGAAAGTGGAAAGGAGTAAAAGTTTTGAGGGAAAAGTTAGAAGGTTTGGGAGTTTGGGGTAAAAATGTAAAATATTATATTTTGATATTAGAATTATTCGAATTATTCGAGTTATTCGAATTCAAAAACTTAATTCAATTCGAACTCGAAATTCAAAAAGAAATTCGAGTTGACTCGAATAACTCGAATAACTCGAATAACTCGATTCGTTTAACTCGAAATTCGAATTTTTTTCGATTTTTTTGAGTCGAATCGAGTTTTGCTCACCCCTACCTATGGCTACAGTAATGCCCCAAAAATTTGAATTTTCACTTCTTACATTCTGTCAATAATGAGTATTTGTTTCAATGGTCAAGTTTAATAATTATGTGTTTGAGATTCGAGGTTCAAATCCCATTTCTAAAAACTATGTTAATTATTTTGAATAAACTCTTATTCTGAACCTTGACTTAATTTTGATTCTGTGTCAAGAATGAGCCTACTGGTTCAATGGTTAAGCTTCTGTATACTCATGGGTCTTGTGTTCAAATCCCTACATAGACAGTAAGGAAAATATTCTTTTGTGCTATTTTGCAAAATTTATCTTTTTTTTTAAATTGACTGACGGTTTCACTTTCCCAAATTTTTCCTATTCCAGGCAAAGAGAAAAAACAAATGTTTCTTTTTCTTTTCATTTGT
This sequence comes from Gossypium rotundifolium, assembly GCA_025506655.1. Classification (NCBI taxonomy): domain Eukaryota; kingdom Viridiplantae; phylum Streptophyta; class Magnoliopsida; order Malvales; family Malvaceae; genus Gossypium; species Gossypium rotundifolium. The sequence goes on along the minus strand of CP106730.1, from coordinate 69,063,019 downwards.
TTTTTTTCTTTTTGCTCATTTTCGCTTCAAATTGTTTTTTTTCTTTTTGATTATATTAATTGGTTGAGAATTTGTTCGTATATGTTGTGTTTCATTCCATTGTATCGTTAAATTTCAATTGAACCGTGTAAGTGTTCTTGGAAACACAAAAAATATATTGACTTTTTCAGCATCTTTTGAGCCCGAATTCATGCAGTTTCGTAGTAATTTTGGTCGAAATTCACACTTTAATTATAAAATTACTAAATTTCACTTAAATTATTAAAATATTGAATTTTAATTATTTTATAATAAATTTTCACAAATTTTGTTTATTTTCAACAATTTTGCACAAAATGTGAAAATTGGCACGGCAGACATCTCAAAAGGCTTGAACCATCGGAGGAATTTTTGCATCGAATGAACCAAGGGCAAGATTAAATATTTTTTCCGGCCAAGGTTAGTCCAAATGATGATAATTTTATATACTTTATATTTAATTTTTATCCAAGTTAAAAATTTGCCCCAAGCTAAATTTAACAAAATTTAAAACATTCAAACTTTGCTACATGTGTGGCCGGCCAAGGGGAGTGTGTGGCTGCTAATTGTTTGCTATTTTTAGCATCCACTCCCACCTATAAATACCCACTTCAGCTATTCATTCAACACACCTTCATTCCCACACATCTCTCTCTTTCACTCACTTTCTCTCCTTTGTTTTTCCCTTTTTCTTAACCATTTCCTTTGTCTATTTCCCTCTTGAAAAAGAGTCGTCTTCCACCTTGGAATAGCATCATTCAATTGTTTGTGGAGGCCTCGGTTCAACAAAACGAGCAGAGAAAAAGAGGAGAGCTTTAGTCTGGTTTTAGAGAAATACTAGATTTGCTTTCTAGTTCCCTTCTCTTTAATTTTCTTGTTTATGTTGTGATAATGAATATGAATAACTGTTCTTTTTTTTTTTGTTCTTGTTCTAATTAAAATGGCTTAAATTAATTCGTGTTAGATTGATTGCATTATATCCACTTGAATATTTAAAATCATGTTTGTGTTGTTAAAGGCCTTGGTAAGTTATTCAATTAAATAAAACCATGCTTATGTTATACTTGCATTATAAAATGTAAGGTAACAAATGAATTAATTATTAAACGTATTGAAATTATAATTAATTGAAACAGTATTTAATTTGGTGGATGTTTAATCTTCTAAGGTAGCTGAAGGTTAAATTTGCGACAGTATTAAACGGTACATTAGCCTTGCATAACTTGCAATATTATTGTGATTAAACCCTAGAAATAGGATGACGAAAATCTATCGGATTAGGGTCAAACCTAATATGGGAGTCCATAGATCGAGTTAATGCAATTCTAGGGGTTTTAATTAGAAAGAGATTTCAATTAATCAAGCTAGGGTTAGATGTTAGTAGCCTCGAAAGAGGTGTTAATATAAATTAGGGAATCCTACGGATCAAGTCAAGTGAATAAATCGTACGGTTCAGAGTTTGATAACAAGTGAAGTCTAGGTGCATTCTTCCTCGGGTATTGTCTTAATCAATTGGTTTTTCCCACAAGTATTTCCCCAATTTCTTCTTTTTCTTAGCATCTTTAGCTTAGTAGTTAGTTAATTTTAGATTAGATAAAAATTCCCTTAATTCTTAGGCTAAATAATAGAAAGAAAATTAATATTAGTACTTTTGGTTCCTTTGGGTTCGACAATCCGGTCTGTCACTAAACTATACTACTGTTCGATAGGTGCGCTTGCCTCCATCATTGTCTTAGTTAGTTTCCAGGTTCGATCATTCCTTTTATAAATTTTTAAGACTCTGACACACGATCAAGTTTTTGGCGCCGTTTTGGAACTGAAATATTAAGAACGCTCAATTTTTATTACTTTAGCCATATTTTATTTTTGCAATTAAATTTTATTTTTACTTTTCTAATTTTCTTTTCTTTTATTTGTTCCTAGCAAGTACCTCTAGTTTATGACTAGGAGGAACCCAACAGGACCCTTGATTTTTGACAAGAAATAGAACATACCGCCGAAAAATCAAGAGATGTCATGAATAATTATCTGTGGCAAGTCATGAGGACAAAGCCTACTAAAGCAGCCGATGTTTTCAACCTTGACTGGGTCACCATGTTATCCAACTAGGTAGAGATTTTAAATAAAAAATTTGATGGTTGGTATGGTTCTACGCAGGTACATCCAGTAATACAGTACAATACAGATGGAAGAGGGGCGAACAACACAGAATATCTATCCTACAACCCTAGCACAGAGAACAAACAAGTCAACTATATGGGTAACTATTCTGGACCCCAAAATAATCTTTATAGTTACACTTATAATGTAGGTTGGAGGTACCATCCCAATTTCTCGTGGGGAGGTCAAGGTAATCAAAGACCACAACTTCCTTCAGGTTTTAAACAACCACCTCACGAGCAGGAAAAGAAACCGAACCTTGAGGAGATGCTGACAAAATTTATAGCGGTGTTAGAAACTCATTTCCAAAACACTGAAACAGCACTCAAAAATCAAGAAGCATCGATTCAAGGGATCAAGAACCAGTTAGGTCAGCTTGCTAAGCTGATCTCAGAAAGACCACAAGGTATCTTGCCTAGCAACACTGAAACTAACCCAAGAGAGTAACCTCAAGCAATAACTGCTCATGATAGTGAAGGGTTAGATGAACCAACATTGACGCAAGAGAATGTGGTAGAGGAAGGTAATGTTGAGATAAGCCATGATAAACCAAACCTGGTAATTACAGAGTACCAACCACATGTGTCATCCCCCAATGAGATAAAGAAAGACGACACAGAGGAACAATTCAATAAATTTCTTAAAATTCCAAAGAAATTACATATTAACTTACTGTTCCTAGAAGTTCTTTCGCAGATGCCAAATTCAAGGAAATTTTTAAAGGAATTTTTGACAAAAAAACGAAAGTTAGACGATGTGTTGCATGTGGAGCTAAACGTAGTGTACCCAGCAATTCTACGAAATAAACTACCACGTGAACTCACATTTCGTGTAAGTGACGAAACGATCACTCTTCAGGTTCTTGACACGGCTAGGACATCGAGTATTAATGGTGGGACCTATCACTTCAAAGTTGGGGACCAGGTACTGTCAGATGTAACCGACCCTTGAATAGCCGCTTCAGAGCTTAATGCAAATGGTGTGACTCCTTTTACGGTACTTAAGGTCTTTCCGTACGGAACGATCGAGGTAACACATTCTAATTTTGAAACTTTTGAGGTAAATATTACCCGACTCAAACCATATGTTGATAAAATTAATAGTAAGAAAAACGAGTTTCGACTTCGTGAACCACCATGGCCATACGAATAACAGGTAAGTTGAGCTCACGAATTTAAACGAGCACTTCTCGGGAGGCAACCCAAGCACTAACCCTACTAACGTCCATATTTTCAAATTTTAGCATCTAACTAAAAACTAACCAAAATTTTTAGGCGCAGGTTTCCCTACCACGCGACCTTGCACACGGACGTGGCCGTGACCGTGTGGACACCACAAATTTGTACACCGGCATGGCAGAGACCGTGCGAATCAAGGAGGAAAATTTCCCAAAGCACAGGCTGCGATAAAATGCCATGGCCGTGTGATGCAACCGTGGTCAAAATTGACTAAAGAACACGGGCAAGCGATACACCCGTGCTTATAAGCTGTGGGCAACACTGTTTTAAGCAACGCGGGTGTGCAAACCCTTTATACGAGTGTGGGAGAAATGCATGAAGTTTAACACGCCAGTACGATTTGGCCGTGTGACATAACACGCCCAGGGCATGGGAATGGGCTGTTCTTCTATTTAAAATCCCCTTCTTCTGTTCACTTCCCCCCCAAAAGTCTTCGTCCCTTTTCCCCTTTCTTTTTAAACGCATATCCATTTTCCATTTTTACTTTTACTTTTATTTTTATTTTCTTTTTACTTTATTTATTATTTTCTTCTTATTATTCATTCCATTTAGATTTAGCTTAGGATACAATAAAATTAGGCTGGCTGCTCCGAGGATTCAATTTCAAACGGTTCGAGGCGCTCCCCCACGTTCACCTCTTCCAATTCCTATCCGGTTTCTTTTCATTGACTCCATCCAAAATTTAGGAAGTTTCACTTCTCTCCCTATCTTTTGATTTTATCACTATATTGTCAGTTTACCTATCTTTGTACATTGAGGGCAATGTACATCTTAAGTGTGGAGGGGTGAAAGTTTATTTTTAAAAAAGTGCCTAACATTTTTGCATTATTTTCAAATCCTTGAATAATATCTTGTCTTGAGTAATTTTGTCATATCACTAATTGAAATGAAATTCCTGTTGATTCATGATTTTTATTGATATGTTTTAGAATAAGTAATTGATAATTGTGCAATGATGATTTAAACTTTAGGAGACTAGAGAATCAAGCATGATGAGTCTATTTTCAAAAATTAAAATTTTGTTAGGTTGTCTACCTGAATCTAATTGTTACCTTGAAGTTTGAAATTTACAAGGTTGATATAAAAAAAACCCATAATTTTTGTGAGATTTTGAGCCTTTTAGAACATACATTCTTTTCGTGCTCACTTTATTGATTATGAGTGTGTCAACATTGATCTGTTATTCTAGAACTTGCTTCGATTATACATGTCAAGACCACATCATTGATTTGATATACAGAGATGATAAAGGCACTTAGGATCTAACCCACTTACTCCACTAAAAGCCTACCTTCACAATTAACCCTTAGTGAACCCCTTTGATCCTAACAACCCTTTTATTGACTCACCCACTAATATTAACCCAAAACCCATCTTGTATTTGTTATCACCATTCCTTTTGACTACCCTTTTATCTAGACTTGATTTGATCAGTTGCCTAATTATTTATTTCATAGTTGAATTCATCTTATATTATGTATTTACTTGATTTGTTCTTAAAAAATAAAAAATAAAAAATTTTGAAGTATATTCATTATTAGTTCGTGATTAAGTGAGCTTATACGCTTAATTTCAACATCTTGAAAAAGAAGCTCGTATTATTAGTAGTACAAGTTTTCAATTGATGTAATTATTTAGGATAGTTCATTTTTCTAGTTAGGAAATTTGTCAATTCAATCTCGATTCTAACCCTCTAATTCAACCTTTATCCGCACCTTTAATGTAACACCCTTAACCCAGAAATCGTCACCGGAATAGGGTTAAGAGGCATTACCGAATAATATGATCATTTCACATCTCATTCACGACACAAAGTCAATCATCATCAATCACATTTGAATTCAATCATAGAGTCCCTTAAATGAGTCATCGAGACCCTAAGCATGCTTATAAACTGAGTCGGGACTAAACCAAAACACATAAATAATTTCATAAAAATTTAAAACTTTTCTAAGATACAGGGGACACATGGTCGTGGGGGTAGGCTGTGCCTCACCCACGGCTACTTGACACTCCCGTGTGTCCTCCTCGTGGTAGTATACTGCCAAAATCAACACGGTCACCAAGCACGTCCATGTGCTAAGGCCGTGTACTACTAGATCACAAACTGCCCTTTCTCACATGGCCATCAAGCACACCCGTGTCGAGGTCATGTGCAATTTAAGCCACATTCTGCCCATTTACCCACGGTCTTAGGCACGCCCGTGTGCCTCAACCGTGTGACATTATAGGCCATTTTACAAGGCCAATATGCCACCTACTTATGGTCTTCCTACAAGCAATATATATATCAACACATACCTTGCATATATGGCAACCAAAACATACCAAATTGACCATTCAATTTATACACTCAATACCAATTCCAACTATGATGATTCCAAAGAAATAAATTCATATCATTAGAAGCATAATTCATTCAATATCTCACTCAAAACTTGGCCATTTCATAAGCTTCCACCTTACCAAGATATGCATCATATATCACATTCATTCAAGCATATTACCAAATTAAACTTGCCAAAACACATGGCTAAGTTCACTTTCAAAAACATATACACATATCTAGTCTATACATGCCATATTTAGCTATATACATTTCCAAAAGGGTACCAAAATAAGTTTTTGTAGTGTGATGACGATCCTTGACAATCTCGAGCCTTCAGTAGCTTCGACGACCTATAAAACAGAGAAAACACACACACAGAGTAAGCTTTCCAAAAGCTTAGTAAGTCATATACAAATAAACTTGGTATGGAAAGCATATATCAATCACTTGGCAAACTTTCACATATTTGTTTTGGTTCATACACTTTTAACCACATTAGCCATTTTCACCATTCAAGAATCATATGAACACATAGCTCATCTAGCCAAAACAATTCTTATCATATCACAAATTCCATGTACTTATCACCATAGCAAGATCACTTAGATACTTACGTTACACACACAAATAGTGTATAGACAACGTACCTGAATCAAACTTAATATCACATAATTGTTCATAGCTCGGATTTGACATTCATATCATAGTATTGCCCGTTGAACCCATAGGAATCTAGTAGGATGATCAGAAAGCTCGAAATAGTCATACAATGCCAACATCCCAGACGAGGCCTTACTTGCACTCAGATATCGATGCCACTGTCCCGGATAGGGTCTTACACGAATCATTACGATGCCGATGTCCCAGACATGGTCTTACATGTAAAGCTCATATCAATGCCAACGTCCTATACGTGGTCTTACATATTAATCGTTTATCGATGCCTACGTCCCGGACGAGGTCTTACTCGTAAAACTTATATCATTTCCAACTTCCCAGACGTGGTCTTACACGAGTCTCAAATCAACGCCAATGTCCCGGATGTGGTCTTACATGTTAAACAGAACAGATACCTATTTATTCCTAGGTTCGTGCAGGGCTTCTCGGACTTAATCACTATAACGGATTTATCTCGGAATACAAACACCTATCTTCTCATCCATACCCATAATCAACCTCAAACATATGAGCAAACATAATATCATACAAGTACGTTTATATGCATAATGACTTACCTCGGATTCGATATATCGGAATGAAAACGGCTACTCGTTAACTTTCGTTTTCCCACGATCTAAGTCTGTTTTCCTCGGTTCTTGATCTAAACATATTCAGAATTAACTCTTTTATTCACTAGTTCATTCAATTCAATCCAAAGACACATATTTAGGGCTATTTGCAGTTTAGCCCTCATATTTGCACATTTTATCAATTTAATCCATTTTTCACAAAACATCAAATTCACAAAATCCACACACACACATGTTTGGCCGAACCTCTCTAGGGACTATATAAGCCCAAATATTTTATCAAATTTTCAATTTAGTCCCTCAAATTACTATTTTCTCAATTTAGCCCTATTTAGCTAAATTCATCAAAAATTCAAGAACATAACATGTTCATCTAGCTCAAATCTTTCATATAACATCATAAAACATCACAAAACTCAACATAGAATCAATGGAATTTTACACAAACATCATCAATTCATCAAATTGAGACATGGGTTTAGTAGCTCTCAAAGGAACGGTTGCAAAAACGTAAAAATTATCGAAAACCGAAGTCAAAACTTACCTTAATCTTGCTTAACGCTAAGCGAAACATCCAAAGCTCAAAACCCTTGTTCTTTTTCTCTTATTCGGTCATCAAATAAAGATGAACATGGCTTTTTCAATTGATTTTGTTTATTAGCCTTTATTTAATCAAATTATTCATTTAACCCTTCCATAATAATTCAAGCAAACATACATTAAGGGCACATTTGGCCTTTGTTCACCCACTAACTAAATAGTGGTTAAATTGCCTTTTAAGGACACTTTCAAAAGCTACATCAAATAGGCACTTTTACGATATCATGTTAGTTTTGCATTTAATGCAGTTCAATCCTTTTATCAAACCAAACACACAAACAGATAAATTATCATACGAAAATTTACCACATGCTAATTCACATATCAACGACACAAAAAATAATATTAAAATATTATACAGACTCAAATTTGTTGTCCCGAAACCACTGTTCCGACTAGGGTATAAACCGGACTGTTACAATTCTCCCCCCTTAGGGATTTTCGTCCCCGAAAATCTTACCGTTAAACGGAGTTGGATATTGTTGTCTCATTGAATCTTCAGGCTCCCATGTAGCCTCTTCTAATTCGTGTCGATTCCACAATACTTTTACTAATGGAATTTTCTTGTTTCTTAACTCCTTCACTTCACGAGCTAAGATACGGATCGGTTTCTCTTCGTATGTCATATCAGATCAGATTTCAACTTCAGATGGGGCAATCATATGTGACGGATCGGATGGATTTCTACGAAGCTTTGAGACATGAAACACATTGTAAATCTTTTCTAGCTCAGAGGGTAACTTCAATCTATATGCAATAGGCCCAACACATTCAATGATCTCATACGATCCGGTGAATCTAGGACTTAACTTGCCTTTACGTCCGAATCGGAGCACTTTCTTCCACGGAGACACTTTCAGAAATACTTTGCTGCCGATCTCAAATTCTATATCTTTTCGTTTTAAGTCTGTATAGGACTTCTGATGATCAGATGCTACTTTCAAACAATCTCGGATCAGTTTCACTTTCTGTTCAGTATCTTTTATCAAATCGATCCCGTGTAACTTATTCTCACTGAGTTCAGTCCAATATAGAGGTGTACGTCATTTACGTCCATACAAAGCTTCATATGGTGCCATTTTGATACTCGACTGAAAACTATTATTATACGCAAATTCAATCAATGGGAGATATTGTTCCCACGAACCATCAAACTCAAGTATATAGCATCTTAACATATCCTCTAGAATTCGAATGATCCGCTCGGATTGACCATCTGTCTGCGGATGAAAAGCTGTACTGAAATGCAATTTCGTACCCAAAGCGTCTTACAATTTCTTCCAGAATCACGATGTGAATCTCGGATCCCTATCTGACACAATAGATAGTGGCACCCCTTGCAATCTCACAATCTCGAAAATATAAAGCTCAGCTAATCTTTCAAGTGAGTAGTCAAATCTTACCGGAATAAAATGGGTTGATTTAGTTAATCGGTCAACTACGACCCATATTGCGTCTTTCTTTCTCAAAGTCAGAGGCAAACCAGAAACAAAGTCCATTGTTACTCTATCCCATTTCCACACAGGAATCAGAATCAGCTGCAGCAATCCCAACAAAACTTGATGCTCGGCTTTCACTTACTGACAAACTAAGCATTTTGAAATAAATTTAGAAATGTCCCGTTTCATACCAGACCACCAATAGTGTCATTTTAAATCATGATACATTTTTGTACTACCCGGATGAACAGATAAATGATTATTATGGGCTTCATTCAATATCATTCGAATCAACTCTAGATTTCTCGGAACACAGATACGATCTCGAAATCTCATACAATCATCAACAATTCAAAATTCAGATTCAGAACTCGATTCATATTGAGCCTATTTCGCTAGCAATTCATTATCAAATTTCTGAGCATCATATATATCTGTTGTAAGAATAACGGCTTTGCTTTTAATTCAGCTATCACAGAACTATCATCAGACAGATCTAACTGAGCATTCAGAGCACTTAGTGCAAACAATGATTTTCTACTTAGAGCATCTGCAACAACATTGGCTTTCCCCGGATGATAATCTATCACCAACTCATAATCTTTTAACAATTCAAGCCATCTTCTCTGGCGCAGGTTCAAATCTTTCTGGGTCATTAGATATTTCAGACTTTTATAATCTGAAAACACATGACATTTCTCACCGTACAAATAATGACGCCAAATTTTAAGTGCAAACACAATCATAGAGAGCTTAAGGTCGTGTGTCAGATAATTCTTTTCATGAGGCTTTAATTGTCTTGAAGCATAAGCTACTACTTTGCCTTCTTGCATCAAAACACATCCCAGACAGTTTAACGAAGCATCACTGTAAACAACAAATTCCTTACCCGATTTTGGCTGTACTAACACTGGAGCTTCTGTTAATACAGTTTTCAACTGGTCAAAACTTTTCTGACATTTATCTGACCATTGAAATCTGACATCTTTCTAAAGTAATCTAGTCAACGGAGTGGCTATAGTCAGAAGCCTTTAACAAATCTACAGTAATAACCAGCTAAACCCAAAAAACTATGAATTTTAAACACGCTCTTCAGAGGTTTCCAATTCAGAATGGCAGAAATCTTGCTCGGATTAACACGAATCCTAGAAGCTGACACAATACGCCCTAGAAAATTGACCTCATTCAATCAGAATTCACATTTGCTGAATTTTGCGTACAATTGCTTTTCTCTCAAAGTTTGCAACATAATATTCAAATGTTCTTCATGCTCATTCTCATCACGTGAGTAAATCAAAATGTCGTCAATGAATACAACAACAAATTGATCCAGACACGATCGAAAATTCATTCATCAAGTCCATAAAATAGCAGGAGCATTGGTTAGTCCGAATGGCATAACTAAAAACTCATAATGCCCGTACCTCGTTCTAAAAGCGCTTTAATGTCCAATCTTTAACTCTCAATTGGTAGTATCCCGATCTCAAATCAATCTTGGAAAACAAAGTAGCTCCTTTTAACTGATCAAACAAATCATCAATTCTGGGCAAAGGATATTTGTTCTTTATAGTCACCTTATTCAACTGACGGTAATCGATACACATTCTCATCGTGCCATCTTTCTTTTTCACAAACAGAACAGAAGCACCCCAAGGCAAAAAACTCGGTCTAGCAAACTCTCTATTAGTCAATTCTTGTAGCTGAGACTTTAACTCTTTCAACTCTATTGGTGTCATTCTATATGGAGCTATCGAAATAGGTGTCATACCAGGCAACAATTCAATACCAAATTCAACTTCACGAATCGGAGGTAAACCTGGTAACTCTTCAGGGAACACATCAGAAAAATCACAAACAATGGGTACTGATTCAACTTTCTTCTTGGATGCTTTTGAATCGATCACATGAGCAAAATATGAATCATACCCCTTTTTCACATAACTCTGAGCTTACAAAATGAATATCATAGCAGACAATCTATTTAAATCACTAGACTCAATCCGTACAGTCTCATCATTCGGACCTCGTAAATCTATAGTCTTTCTTTTACAGTTTACAACAGCATCATGCATAAACAACCAATCCATTCCTAAAATAATATCGAATTCATCAAATGGCAAGAGCATCAGATCAACAAGAAAACAGATATCTCGAAACATTAACGGACAGTTCTTGCATACTTTGTCAACAAGGACACTTTTATCTAAGGGGTTCGATACTTTTATAGCAAATTCAGTAGACTCTACAGGCAAAGTCTTACCATATACTAAATTCATGCATATGTACGAATGCGTAGAACCAAGGTCTATTAAAGCTATCACAGGAGTATCATAAAGAGTAAAAGTACCCGTTATAACATCAGGCGATGAAGCTTCTGCACGAGCTCGGATAGCATACGCCTCGACAGCACTCGCGGCGGATCGACAACATTGTCTCTCATAGTTCTCTAACTACCACTGACATTCTTTACATTCTTTGATGTTCGACCTCTCGCAGGTGCATTATCAGATCTTGGATTCTGAATAGTCTCTGATTCGACAGGCTCAGGGCAATAATGGATAAAATGATCAAGCGATCCACATCTGAAGCAAGCTCTGTCATTTAATTTACAGCTTTCCGGATGTCTTTTTCCACAATATTTACATTCGGGTCTCTCGGATCGAACATTACCAACGCTGGCCATTGAAATTGCTGGGGTTTTGGAACTCATTTGTGATCTAGCTCTATTTCTGTTCAAATGTCCCGCATTTTCTCTGGAACGACTTTGATCACCTCTGTATCTCTTCGAAGCAGACTGAAATGATTTATTCTGAAATCTCTTTCTTGTATCTCGAACTTCAGACTTAGCTCTTCTTTTATCTTTCCCGAGTGCCTCAGCTTTGCATGCTCGGTTAACAAGTACTACGAACTTTTTTATTTTTAAAATCCCAACTAGCAAACGAATATCTTCATTCAGACCATCTTCAAATCTTTTACACATTATTGCCTCAGATGATACGCATTCACGAGCGAACTGACTCAACCTGACAAATTTCGCTCATATTCGTAATACCATACTACCTTACTTTAGTTCCAAGAATTCTTTTCGTTTCTGATCAACGAATCTCTCACTGATATATTTCTTCCTGAACTCGGTCTGAAAGAAATCCCATGTAACTCGTTCTCTCGGAACAACAAAAATCAAAGTCTTCCACCATTGATATGCTGCATCTCGAAGTAACGATACAACACACTTTATGCATTCTTCTGGAGTCAGAGACATCTCATCAAATACCCAAATAGTATTTCCAATCCAGAATTCAGCTTCTTCAGCATCATCATTATTGGTAGCTTAGAACTTTTCAGCCCCATACTTACGGATCTTGTCAACCGAAGGCTTACTCAACAGATTCAGATTTACAGTCGGAGGTATATCAGATGTTTGAGGGGGATTAACTGGGGGTGGGGGTTGTGAAACAGTCGGGTTAGTTCTCATAAATTGAGTGAACCACTCACTCATTATCCGGAAGAAAGCTTGTTTAGCTTCTCCCTCCTGACCGCTCGTAGTCGGTCTCGAATCAGAAGGCTCTATCCCTTGCACGGGAGTAGGCACATTACTTTCTAAGTCGTCAGCTACGGCTCTTTTAGGACCCATTGCTATACAGAAATCACATTTTACACGTCAGGATTCATCACACTATTATAGTTCAAATATATGGCATGTATAGTTAGACTCTGACACGCTACGTTAGTCCGAGAATCGACTAAATTGTAACTGTGATACCAATAAAATGTAACACCCCTAACCCGAAAACCATTACCGGAATAAGGTTAAGAGGCATTACCGAACAATATGATCATTTCACATCTCATTCATGACAAAAAGTCAATCGTCATCAATCACATTTGAATTCAATCATAGAGTCCTTAAATGAGTCATCGAGACCCTAAGCATGATTATAAACCGAATTAGGACTAAACCAAAATACATAAATAATTTCATAAAAATTTGAAACTTTTCTAAGATACAGGGGACACACGGCCGTGGGGGTAGGTCGTGCCTTGCCTACAGCTACTTGACACTCCCGTGTGTCCTCCCCGTGGTAGTATACTGCCAAAATCAACACGGTCACCAAGCACGTCCTTGTACTAAGGCCGTGTACTACTAGATCACATACTACCCTTTCTCACACGGCCATCAAGCACACCCGTGTCAAGGCCGTATGCAATTTAAGCCACATTCTACCCATTTACCGACGGTCTTAGGCACGCCTGTGTGCCTCAACCGTGTGACGTTATAGGCCATTTTACAAGGTCAATATGCCACCCACTTAGGGTCTTCCTACAAGCAATATATATATCAACACATACCTTGCATATATGGCAACCAAAACATACCAAATTGACCATTCAATTTATACACTCAATACCAATTCCAACCATGATGATTCCAAAGGAATAAATTCATATGATTACAAGCATAATTCATTCAATAGCTCACTCAAAACTTGGCCATTTCATAAGCTTCCACCTTACCAAGATATGCATCACATATCACATTCATTCAAGCATATTACCAAATTAAACTTGCCAAAACACATGGCTAAGTTCACTTCCAAAAACATATACACATATCTAGTCTATACATGCCATATTTAGCTATATACATTTCCAAAAGGGTACCAAAAATAAGTTTTTTGTAGTGTGATGACGATCCTTGACAATTCCGAGCCTTCAGTATCTTCGACAGCCTATAAAACAGAGAAAACACACACAAAGAGTAAGCTTTCCAAAAGCTTAGTAAGTCATATACAAATAAACTTGGTATGGAAAGCATATATCAATCACTTGGCAAACT
>CP106730.1:68990092-69049048 GCA_025506655.1 Gossypium rotundifolium | reverse complement strand
CGAAACACTGACCATGTCTCTTAAAAGACTCGAACATGGCACGGCCTCGAATCTGCAGGCGTGCTACGGGTGTGTCCACCTTACGAGAAAGAAGAATTCTATTGATTAGGGTACTTAAAGGTAAAGAAACATATTCTAAAAGCCTATATAAAGACCCTAGAGGCCAACCTTTAAGGGGACGTTCAGCTAGGCCAACGAGCCAAGCCAGAGGAGCGAAATTGTGGGATTCACTCGAATAAAGCTAGTTGATTCATCTCAAGAAGCTGGAATCATACTCAAGACTGAGGATCTCTCCTTCAATTTCTTCAGGGGTTTTAGGGTTTTCTTTATGCTTTGCTTTATATTTTATTCTGAGATGTATCCTTTTATGATTATGAACTAAACCCCTAAAATAACTGAGGGGGTGAAACCTAAGACGGATCTTGTTATTGTTATAAAATTTGTATGATAAATACTTGATTTATTCTTAACTATGTGTTCTTAATTCTTACTTTAATATTCCAAAATATTGATTCAAGTACTGATGTTCTTAGGTGGTGGAGCAAAAGTCCCTGTCTAAGAATAGATCTAGCATAGTTAAGCAAAGTTGATTGCAACCTAGAAATAGGATGACGAAAATCTATCAGATTAGGGTCAAACCTAATATGAGAGTCTATAGATCGAGTTAATGCAATTCTAGGGGTTTTAATTAGAAAGAGATTTCAATTAATCAACCTAGGGTTAGACGTTAGTAGCCTCGATAGAGTTATTAATATAAATTAGGGAATCCTATAGATCAAGTCAAGTGAATAAATCATCTGGTTCAGAGTTAGATAACAAGTGAAGTCTAGGTGGATTCTTCCTCGGGTATTGTCTTAATCAATTGGTTTTTCCCACAAGTATTTCCCCAATTTCTTCTTTGTCTTAGCATCTTTAGCTTAGTAGTTAGTTAATTTTAGATTAGATAAAAATTCCCTTAATTCTTAGACTAAATAATAGAAAGAAAGTTAGTATTAGTACTTTTGGTTTCTTTGGGTTCGACAATCCGTTTTGCCACTAAACTATACTACTGTTTGATAGGTGCACTTGCCTCCATCATTGTCTTAGTTAGTTTCCAGGTTCGATCATTCTTTTTATAAATTTTTAAGACTCTAACT
The DNA here is from genome assembly GCA_025506655.1 of Gossypium rotundifolium. Taxonomy (NCBI): domain Eukaryota; kingdom Viridiplantae; phylum Streptophyta; class Magnoliopsida; order Malvales; family Malvaceae; genus Gossypium; species Gossypium rotundifolium. The sequence goes on along the minus strand of CP106730.1, from coordinate 69,047,912 downwards.
CACGATCAAGATCAAAACAAACCTTATCTCCCTGAAATTACAGTGGAGCAGGTTGAAGTCACAAGTCTTATCTCCCTAAAGTTGCAGTGGAGTAGACTAAAGACAATTAATCCTATCTCCTGAAGTTGTAGTAGAGCAGATTAAAATGATGAATCCTATACCTCTGAAGTTGTAGTAGGTCGGATTAAATTTACCATACAAGTCTCATCTCCCTGAAGTTGTAGCGGAGTATACTGAAGATAGCGAATCTTATTTCCCTGAAGTTGCAGTGGAATAGATTGAAGCTATAAATTACCGATCTTATCTCTCTGAAGTTGCAGTAGAGCAGATCAAACTTAGTCTTATCTCTTTAAAGTTGCAGTGGAGTAGACTGAAAACAAGTAATCTATCTCCCTGAAGTTGCAGTGGAGTGGATTAAAATGACAAATCCTATACCTCTGAAGTTACAGTAGGTCGGATTGAATTTACCATAGAAAGTCTCATCTTCTTGAAGTTTCAGCGAAGCAGACTGAAGATAGCAAATCTATCTCCCCGAAGTTTCGGCAGAGCAGATTGAAGCTACAAGTTTAATCCCTTGAATTGGGTCGAAGCACTAGTTCTCATGCCCTTGAAGATGCAGTGGGATGGAATGAAGCTACTCGAAGAAGAAAAGCACTGAAAGAAGTCCAAGATTCGAAGACCGGGAAAAATGGTCCTTTTTGAAGACTTTGCTCTATTCTCGTTACACGACAATGAGCAAAGAGGGGCAGCTATAATAGGCCCATTTCGCCTGGCCCATTTTAAAACAAAAATAAACTCAAATAAACCAAAATAAAACCAAAACAAAATTAAAAAAACTAAACCAACCCAAATACTAAAGTCCAAATAACAGTCCTTTTCATTACAAGCCCAAATCAAGAATTTATTTGCCTATAAGACCAAGACCTGACTTATTTAAAATACTAGCCCAGATACAAATTCCTAAACCCAAGACTCGATCCTAAATAGATCCAATTGCATAGGCCCAAAGACAGAACAAGCCTGAGTGGCCCGAAATTTTTAGAAAACCCTAGGTGTTTCTAGAAGCGATTAGCTCATGATAGCCTCCAGCCCCCCACGCGTCGCGCACACCAACCAAGCACTCAGGCCACATCACCTCCATGACACTCACACCTGCAAATAAACAGCACAGCAAGCCAGCAAAGAGAGGAAACAGAAAAAGATAAAAAAGATTTTGTATTTTTTATTTTCGTTTCGGTTATATAAGCCTAATGTACACAATGTAAAAGGATCCGTTTTTATATACAAACATATATAGAATATAAAAAAAAAAGAAAACAAAATTGGAAAGGTGATTTTCGATTCCACTTTCTTTCAAAATTCAGATCTTATTTTGCTAGCTTTCAATTCATTGTTTTTTTGCATGTGAAATAAAAAGGAAGGGCTTACCTCTATAATGGTGCTTCGAATCCCTATTTTTTTGTTGTAATCGAGCTCCGATAGGGATTTTAAAGCTTGAGAACGTCGAGTTTTTCAAATAGGCCTTCAGATAAGGCATAATAGACCTTCGTTTGACCCTATCCGCCAATTACAATCGTGAAATAGTGATCGGATGTCAAGGTTCTTGTAACATCCTAAATTTATGGGCCTATGCATTTAGTGTGGGGATATGTTTAATCTGTTAATTTAAGTGATAGGGGTTCAAAATTGGGCTCAGAAGAAGGCAATTGCCTTGATTGAATTATTTTAAGGTGGCGTCATTAACAATAAAGAGGCCCAAGTTTTGGCCGCAAGGAGCCCATATTTTTAGTGCCATTTTCGGCACCTAGAATGAAGCAAGGAGTGACGCCACACACAAGGAGTTAGGGGCCCAAAAATTTAAGTTTAATAAAGACCAAATCCTTTAATTTAAGTAAGTTAAATTTCGGCATTAGAGTTAGTAGAGGTGGACGGCTACAAGGCTCAAAAATAGGAGAAATTATGTGGATTTTATAAGTGATAATATCATAGATAAAAGGAGAAAGGTTAGGAGCTTATCTTCAAGGGAAGTATTGGCGAAAATCCACTACCTAGAGGTGTGTAAATTTGGCTCTTGCATGGCAAAGAGGGTGCGAATTTCCCTCTCTTTAGCTTGAATTTAAGGATGTTTTTGTTTTTAGCGATGGGTGCCAAAATATCTATAAATAGGAGGGGCCAGCTCCTTGTTTCTGACACTGAAAACCCTAAATTCCTCTCCCATTGCACCGAATTTCCCTAGCGTCTCCTTCTGCAATTTCTTCAAAAGCGAAACTCTTCTCCACTTTTTCCTTCTTGTGCCGATTTCTCTAAAAAAGCTAAAGCATCCTTAGTCTTCTCTTTTATTCATCTTATTTGAGAATTAGTTCTATACTTCCAGCATTTAAATCTTCCATTGGCATTGCCGAATCCTCTTTCTAGTGCTACTCGAATCTCCTAGCTAAGGTAAGTGTCAATTTTTGATTAGTTCTCATGATCTATTCCCGGTTCTTGAAAGGCAAAAGCCAAAAGCTAATAGTTTAATGGTTTTATGAGGGCGGCAATTCGGGATTTGAAGGAAGATTGGTCAATTAGATCTAAAAGCTGAAAATAGCTAGTCTCCACTTTCGGGATTTTTAAGGTAAGAAGATTTCCCTAGATTTCTATTAGATTTGATCATTATATGCAAGATCTTAATGTTATAATGAGAATTAATGATTAAATATTGTGATAGTAGTTCTGATAAGGACTTGTGATGGAATTAAATATGGATCGGGCAAAGGAGAAAATACCTAAGTTTAAGAAAAGACGATATCGCCATTCGAGATTGGCCACTTGGTTGTGGACCGGCTTACGAACAACACCTTAGGCGGATAGCGATGAGTGTCGACTAAGGATAGCGTTGACATAGAAAGCATCGTCTTATCGGTGTCGGTGTATAGATCTCTAACACACTAATAAACACGTATGTATGACTATATATATGTTATGGGCTTAAAAGCGAGAATGAAATTTGTTTAGGCAGTCGAATGGAACCTAAAAGGGTTAGGCAAGGATGCAGTGCGTAAACATAGAACTCCTATGTGTATCGAAAAATATATATATTGCATGATGTTTTCTTTATGTGTATGCATGGGGTGGGAATATGATATTGAAGGGAAGTGCATGATAGGCCACTTGGTGATCGGTGGTGGAAATCCCACATATACAAATGTTAGGTTACATAGTGATCGGTGGCTATGCCACATTCAATGATTCTAATTAATAGGAATGAGCAGGTCTGTTGTCGTTTTGGTGTGTAGCGGATGGAGGGTTGATTGTAGAAATCTCCAATGTGTGATGGTTGGTACGAGTTGGTGTGTGGAGGATGGAAACCTAGGATGGGTTGGGATATTCATTATTTATTGTTTACCATGTAATTATAATTGTTGCCTTATGTATGGGCCAGGGCCCATAATGTGTTTGTGGGCTCAGGTCGTTGTTTATTTTGAGATTTATACACTGAGTCTTAGTGACTCACGCTTTCCTTTTCTCTACTCTTCCAGATGAGCAGTAGATCGTGGACATGGGAGCCGAGACGGACTCGACGGGCCATCAAGTTTTATTTCTACAATTATTTTTTGGGATTTTTTTAAGTTTATTTTATTGTTATTTAGGAATATTTATGTAATAAGCCCTAGTTTTTATTCAACTAAGTAGTTTTCAATGTTATGCAACTTATGAATTTATGACAAGGTTTATTTATACATAATAATAATAATACAAAAAGGTTTATTTCCAAAAAGTCACTTCTTTATTCAAATTTTAAATAATTAACTTGTGTTTTCAAAATCCGATAAAGTGTTATGTGTTCCATAACACGCTAGATCTGGTCGAAATGCATGGGCGAGTTTGGATCCGAAGATGAAGAGAGAAACAAAGAATATTACTACGGTGTAAACAAAGAGTTTAAGAGTAAGCATTACACAATCTCCAAGAGCATTTTTTTTTTTTTTTTGTAAAAAGAGAATAGATTCCTGTTTTTATACCACATATCCTATTTTGTTTTGATTTTGACACCAATAAATAAAGTGATTTATAGAATTTCTAGAAATCGAAAAGAATTTTCATAAATTCACTTGTAATAATCATTCATTCCAGAATCTTAGAGCGATTTTACATCTTAACCCATAATGATGTCTTAATCGGAATGAGATACTCCTGTTCTTCAAAATAACCTTTTATTTCATTTTTAAGAAAAAGAAATGTTCCATGATATTGAAGGATAGGTTTGAATTTATAAAAACTATCAGAAAGAGAATCCAGTACTTCTCGGTCGTGAATATCTGAATAGGGTGAACCGCCCCGTGGATATCTTTGCTTCGGAACAAAACAATTAGAATAGAATTAGACTCGGTCAACTGGAATGTGTATTATCCATATATTATCCATATCCCGGACACCTACAGAAAGGTATTGACGGTGATTCTCAAATATCCGAGCAGAATGTGATACGATGAGATAGAATGCAATAGAAACAAAGACACAAGCAGGTTACACTCTTAGCGGTCCAGCGAACCCTTTCATCGACATTACGAATTCTTTAATTGGAATGAATCAAATCTCCTCAAGTAGGATTCGACAAAGAGTTTAAGAGTAAGCATTACACAATCTCCAAGAGCATTTTTTTTGTAAAAGAAGAGAATAGATTCCGTTTTATACCACATATCCTATTTTGTTTTGATTTTGACACCAAGAAATAAAGTGATTTATAGAATTTCTAGAAATCGAAAAGAATTTTCATAAATTCACTTGTAATAATCATTCATTCGAGAATGCCAAGCGATTTTCATCTTAACCCATAATGATGTCTTAATCGGAATGAGATACTCCACATTCTTCAAAATAATCTTTTATTTCATTTTAAGAAAAAGAAATGTTCTATGATATTTAAGGATAGGTTCGGTTTATAAAAACTATCCGAAGAGAATCCGATACTTCTGTGCGAATCGTGGATATCTTTGCTTTGGAACAAAACAATTAGAATAGAATTCTGGAATGTGTATTATCCATATATTATCCATATCCGAACACCTACAGAGGTATTGACGGTGATTCTCAAATATCGCGAGCGAGAATGTGATACGATGAGATAGAATGCAATAGAAACAAAGACACGAGGAGCAGGTTTTTGCTCTTATGATCCAAAGCGAACCCTTTCATTCGACATTACGAATTCTTTAATTTGGAATGAATCAAATCTCCTCAAGTAGGAGAACCTCGACCTCGGTTAAGGCTCTCTGCATCGAAAAATATATGGTATGACTCTTGAGGAACAACGGGAGATTAGAACCTATTTGAAGTGGCTCAGAAAAACCCATGTATGAACAAGGATTAATTTTACTTCCCCACCTAGCTACTCTAGGATTTTGGTATCAGAGCCCAGTTCAAAACTCGGACTGTGAAATGGGCCTAGAGGTGTTTTGAAAAAAAATTTAGAAAAAAATATCTAGTTTGAGGATATGGCTTTCGAGTCTACCGACACCCGATCCATGCAGGTAAGTATTCTGAACTCTCTGTGTGTTATATATCTATGTGGGCTTGATGGGCTTTATAGGACGTAGACTAATTAGATCTAGAACTTGATGGACTCTAGGCTTAGTTGAAACAAGTCCTTAAATTTCATAAGACTTAACCTCACTAAACAAAACCGAGGAGCAGTCAAGACTAGGGTGTGGCAATGAGCATCGCATGTCTAGGAATAGATCAGGAAGAGCTTGGTATTTAAGCGGTCCTAGTGACTCACCTCCTCTTCCTTTGAGTCTTACAGTGCGTAGTGGTATTCACTCTAATTATGAGGACTTGTTGATGGGCCAAACCTATAATTAAAACCGAAAGGGACCAGCCACCCTATTTTGCAAACAAAAACCCTAAGTTTTGTAAATTTCAAAGAAATACACTTGATTTATGAAAATTTCCAACCAACGGTGAATTTGTAAAATGCCTATGTTTGGAAAATTTACTCAAAAATCGTATGTTTACAAGAGTAACTAGTTTTTTTGAAAATACCCCTTCAAAATAATAAAAATAATAAAAAAACGCAACGACAACAACAACATCAAAATATCCTCGATTTGAAAAATTACAGAAATACCCTAATTTGTGAAATTACCAAAATACCCTTAGATTATAAAATTACCAAAATACCCCTAGTTTGCGAAATGCCCCTAGTTTGTAAAATTATCAAATTACCCCTAGTTTGTAAAATTACTGAATTACCCTTGAATTTTAAAATTACCAAAATACCCTCGAATTTCAAAATTACCGAAATACCCCGGATTGCAAAATTACCAAAATACCATTATTTCACAAAATCACCAAGGAACCATATTTTGGAAAATTATGAAAATACCCCTGGGTAGTAAAACAACAACAACCACAACAACAACACTTTTCTGTGATGAACGTAAGTTCATGGATGTTGGTGATGAATGTATGTGTTTCTTAGAGGATACGAACTTGAGACTGAATTGTGAATGCGAATTGAAAGAACTACTCTTAAAACTATTATTCATAAGGCATTCGTGGTTAATCGGTGGAAGAAAACTACTAATTCATAAAATTTCTAATCGGATAAACACGAATCGGTAGAATGAGTACAAAGGGTCGAGGGGCGTCATGCGTGGTCATGGTAGGGGTAGGATGACTCTGTCGAACCGATAGGATCGGCCACGGTCGAGGAAATGAAATGCCGGTGAAGAGGTCGAATGTCGGGATCAAGCGGTTAGAGATGATCTTGTATCTCGAGCAATGTTGAGGGTTTTAGAGAGGTTCTTTGGAGTAGGCATGGGTGCAGGAGCCCAAAAATCGTGTCGGATGACTTAGGGCCAATGGGGCGAAGTGTTTAGGGAATTTCGAGGTGCCCCAAGTTCGGTGAGTATTGGTTGGGCGGTAGAGCGAAAAATGGATGATTTGGATTTCACGGAGGAGGAGAAGTTGAAAGGGGTTGTATCCCTCTTGAGGGATAAAGCCTATCAATGGTGGCTTACGGTTAAGGATGGTACAGTGGCTGACCGTATCACCTAACATTTCTTTAAGACAACGTTTTAAAATAAGTATATTGGATCGAGTTATGTGGATGCGTAGCACCGAGCATTTTTGAATCTGGTTCAAGGGAGTAGGTCAGTGGTTGCGTATAAAGCTGAATTCTTACACCTTAGCCGTTATGCTCATGGGATGGTAGCCACGAAGCATGAATGTTGTGTTAGGTTCGAAGATGGCCTGAGGGATGACTTGCGTGTTTTGATAGCCCCACAGCGGGAGTGGGAATTTGTTGTGCTTGTGGAAAATGCTAAGATAGCTGAGGAGGTAAGCGGACTGAAAAATTGAATCGGGATAGAGATAGGAGTGGAAGTAAGAGGAATTTTGAATCGTTAGGGGCAGTTGGGCAAACTCAAAAATGACCTAGGTTAGACGGGCAAAACAGGATGAGAGACCACTGCTGCTAACCAGACACAAAAGTGTGCTCGATGTGGTAAGTTCCATATCGGTGAGTGTTGGGCAGGCACTAGGAAGTGTTTTAGGTGTGGATCTACGGACCACCAAGTTAGAAACTGTCTGCAGCAACGGGGCAGTAAAGGGCCCATAGGTCAAGAGAATGCACCGTCGGGAAGAGGAGGTCAACAACCACCAAGGGGCCGTGGTCAAGTCAATGGTGGCAATGGTACAGGACATGGTTGTGGAGGTGCAGGCTATGCTAAGGCAAGGCAAACAGCCTTGGTCTATGCAGCATGTCGCCAAGGGGACGAGGATGCTCTATATGTGAATATCGGTGCGTACCCTACCATAGTATACTAAATGTTTATTTTGGCTTTAGAATAAGAGTGCAGTGAAAGCATAGTAGTGAGACTTAGGTAGTTTGATTACTAGTTAATTGGAAATTTTGAGGACGAAATTTCTTTAAAGGGCGTAGAACTGTAACATCCTAAATTTATGGGCCTATGCATTTAATGTGGGGATATGTTTAATCTGTTAATTTAAGTGATAGGGGTTCAAAATTGGGCTTAGGAGAAGGCAAATGCCTTGATTGAATTATTTTAAGGTGGCGTCATTAACAATAAAAGAGGCCCAAGTTTTGGCTGCAAGGAGCCCATGTTTTTAGGGCCATTTTGGTACCTAGAATGAAGCAAGGAGTGACGCCACACACAAGGAGTTAGGGGCCCAAAAATTTAAGTTTAATAAAGCCCAAATCTTTTAATTTAAGTAAGTTAAATTTCGGCATTAGTGTTAGTAGAGGTGGACGGCTACAAGGCTCAAAAATAGGAGAAATTATGTGGATTTTGTAAGTGATAATATCATAGATAAAAAGGAGAAAGGTTAGGAGCTTATCTTCAAGGGAAGTGTTGGTCGAAACTCCACTACTTAGAGGAGTGTAAAATTCTGCTACTGCATGGCAAAGAGGGTGCCGAATTTCCCCTCTCTTTTAGCTTGAATTTAAGGGCGTTTTCGATTTTTAGCAGTAGGTGCCAAAATATCTATAAATAGGAGGGGCTAGCTCCTTGTTTCTGACACTCAAAACCCTAAATTCCTCTCCCATTGTGCCGAATTTCCCTAGCTTCTCCTTCTCCAATTTGTTTAAAAGCTGAAACTCTTCTCCGCTTTTTCCTCCTTGTGCCGATTTCTCTAAAAAGTCGAAGCATCCATAGTCTTCTCTTTTATTCATCTTATTCGAGAATTAGTTCTATACTTTCAGTATTTAAATCTTCCATTGGCATTACCGAATCCTCTTTCTAGTGCTAGCCGAATCTCCTATGCTAAGGTAAGTGTCAATTTTTGATTAGTTCTCATGATCTATTCCCGGTTCTTGAAAGGCAAAAGCTAATAGTTTAATGGTTTTATGATGGGTGGCAATTGAGGTTTGAAGGAAGCTTGGTCAATTAGATCTAAAAGCCTAAAATAGCTAGTCTCCACTTTGAAATTTTTAAAGTAAGAAGATTTCCTAGATTTCTATTAGATTTGATCATTATATGCAAGATCTTAAGGTTATAATGAGAATTAATGATTAAATATTGTGATAGTAGTTACGATAAGGACTTGGGATGGAATTAAACATGGATCGGGCAAAGGAGAAAATACCTAAGTTTAAGAAAAAAGCGATATCGCCATTCGAGATTGGCCACTTGGTTGGGGGCGGGCTTACGGACAACACCTTAGGCGAGATAGCGATGAGTGTCGACTAAGGATAGCGTTGACATAGAAAGCATCATCTTATCGGTAATTAGGTGTATAGATCTCTAACACACTAATAAACATGTATGTATGACTATATATATGTTATGGGCTTAAAAGCGAATGAGGCTATTTAGGCAGTCAAATGGAACCTAAAAGGGTTAGGCAAGGATGCGAGTGCGTAAACATAGAACTCCTATGTGTATCAAAAATGTATATATGCATGATGTTTTCTTTATGTGTATGCATGGGGTGGGAATATGATATTGAAGGGAAGTGCATGATAGGTCACTTGGTGATCGGTGGTGGAAATCCACATATACAAATGTTAGGTCACATAGTGATCGGTGGCTATGCCACATTCAATGATTCTAATTAATAGGAATAGGCGGTCTTGTTGTCGTTTTGGTGTGTAGCGGATGGAGGGTTGATTGTAGAAATCCCCAAGGTGTGATGGTTGGTACGGGTTGGAGTGTAGAGGATGAAAACCTAGGATGGGTTGGGTTATTCATTATTTATTGTTTACCAAGTGATTATAATTGTTGCCTTATGTATGGGCCAAGGCCCATAATGTGTTTGTGGGCTCAGGTCATTGTGTGTTTTGAGATTTATACACTGAGTCTTGGTGACTCACGCTTTCCTTTTCTCTACTCTTCCAGATGAGCAGTAGATCATGGACATGGGAGCCGAGACGGACTCGAGGGGCCATCAAGTTTTATTTCTACAAATTATTTTTTTAGGGATTTCTTTAAGTTTATTTTATTGTTATTTAGGAATATTTATGTAATAAGGCCCCTAGTTTTTATTCAACTAAGTAGTTTTCAATGTTATGCAACTTATGAATTTATGACAAGGTTTATTTATACGTAATAATAATACAAAGAGGTTTATTTCCAAGAAGTCACTTCTTTATTCAAATTTTAAATAATTAACTTGTGTTTTCAAAATCCGATAAAGTGTTATCGTTCCATAACCGCGAGATCTGGTCGAAACGCATGGTAGGGTTTGGGGTGTTCTGATTCTTTTGTTAAATTGAATGCGGGGTGAAGGGTTTCATTTTTAATCGGTTTTAAAATGGAGAGGTTTTTTTAAAGAAATTGGATGTTTGTTTGATTTTAAAGAAGAAACTATGGCATTTATAAGAAGGCAGAAATGAGGCCGTTTGGAGCCTTTTCCAGTGGCTTCAAAACGACGCCGTATAGGCCACGACCCGATTCAATTCGACCCGCTCCAATCAGGATCTGCGTGTTTCTGAGCATTGGTTTAGTCCTTCCTTTTTGTGCAGCTATTTGTTTAAATCATGTGTATCTTTTCTTTGTTTTTAATTAATCCCTGTAATTTGTATGCTATTCCAATTTGATCCGTGTTTAAAACGATATGCGCAGGGATTTGGCTCAATTGCATTTTTAATCCTCACTCATTTATGCGCATTTTATTTAGATCCTTGATTTTATTTTTATTTGTTTAATTATTCTTTTGATTTTGTCTTTATTTCAATTGAGTCTATTTTAATTTTATGTTTTTTATTCCTTATAATTTTTATTTTCTTAAATAAAGGCAATTTTCACATAGAACTTGGATATTATTATTTTAATATATAAATTATTTATATTAGGTTTTTATTTCATATATTATTTTGTAGATTAACATATATTATTTTGTACATTATTTACTTTGAATTTTTTATATAATATATTTATTTTAAAATTCATTTATATTATTATTTCATGTATTAGTTATTTTCATCTTGTTTTTTTTATCTATTTCAAACTCTATTATGTGTTGCTTATTTGTAAACTTTCATTTATTTAATAGTGTTGGTATTTTCAAAATAGGAGTTGTGAAATTATTATTTTAGTATAATTTGGATTGCATGTTCATATTATTATTTTTGTTATCCATTTGTACAAAGTTGTATTCACATCTTATTATTCGGGCTCGATATTATATTTTTCTTCATTATCGAATAGTGATTGAATAAAGCATTATGAGTCGATTTTAAAATCACCCATTTAAAAATTTCTCAAAATAAGGAAATATTTTGATGTTTGGAAGTTCGAGGAATTGCACCCTAATGTGCTGGGTGTCAATTTTCCGTTCTACCAAATAATCAAATATCCTTTTAATTGCATGCTTTGAAAATCAAAGATGATCTCGGTGTCGACGTATAAATGTGACATATCCTAACGTGTTGGATGTGATGTTTTTATCTATTTGGAACGAGTGAATCTTGAGATTCAATTCAAAATTAATTAACATTCTTTAAAAAGTATCACACTTTAAACATTTTCAAGTTTTCAATGTAAGGACACTAGCTAATCGATTTGGTACCCGATCTGGGGCGTACGAGGGTGCTAACCCTTTCTCGTGTGTAACCGACTCCCAAACCCTTTTTGTTATTTTATTTTGTAGACCAAATTATTTTTACAAGGTGATCCAATCACACCTAAATAAAAAAGGTTGGTGGCGACTCCATGTTTTTTTAAAGTCGATCACCATTTTTCCAAAACAATGAAATGGTTTTGATAGACATGTTTCATTAATCTAAGATAACCGTTAATAGTGACAGGAAGGGGGAAAACAAACTTGTGCTTATTAGCTTATACATGGATGATAGTTAATGTATTAGGCTTGAAAAACAACAACTCACATCAATGTACCATGTAAAACATCCGCAAACTCTTAAAATATTTAAGCCACAGTCCTCCATAATAGCAATGATAACTCAAAAGAGAAAATGAAAGGCATATTATATACTTTCATATCAAAATCCTTCCAAGAAATCATGACAATCCCCTTAGGTAGCAATTTGGAACTCGGATTTCAAAAATAGTATAAAGTAAGGGTTAACATACATACAAATGTAACATCCATGCTTATTTCTCAAATACATAGATTTGCTAAATGCCTCTTTAGTAGAGAATTTGAAATTCCTAGGAAATTTATAAATTTGACAAATTCATACTTTTTATGCTTTTCAAATATATATTATATTGAAACTGAACTAATTTTATTCACAAGGAATGCATTCCATTTTTATAATTTTTATGGAAAATGAAATCCAAATCCAAATTTTCAAGCAAAATCATGTCATGAAAAATTAAAGAAACTGCAGAATCTTAGAGGTACATGAAAATATTAGAGTAGCTCTACTAATAATTTATGGGCAAGTCACTTCTCAAGTCCCAAGAAAACCTCAATAAACCTATCAGTGACAAGAAAGGGATAAGTTCTCAGAAAACAACCAATTTCTAGATATGCAACAGTTTTTTTTTCACTCAATACGTATTTATTCTTTCATCTCGTCCAATTGGCATAATTAATCTAAATAATAGAAATCAGCAGCATCAAGAACATGCTTATAACAATAAGAAAATGGCATTCACCTTTACCATTTAAGAGCACTAATCCAATGACCATTAAAACAGGATGAACCTGCAATAAGTACACAACAAAGATTACTTTTCTGAAATGGAAAAAGAAGATACTCCTCTTTAGGGGTGAGCAAAACTCGATTCGACTCGAAAAAATCAAAAAAAATTTGAAGTTTGAGTTAAACGAATTGAATTATTCGAGTTATTCGAGTCAACTCGAAATTTTTTTCGAATTTCGAGTTCGAATCGAGTTGAGTTTTCGAATTCGAATAACTCGAATAATTCGAATATTAAAATATAATATTTTACATTTTACCCCAAACTCCCAAACCTTTTACTTTTCCTCAAAATTTTACTCCTTCCACTTTCCCCCAAAACTTTTATTCTCCTCCCATCCCAACCCTCCAATCTACCCAAAATCCATTTCCCACCAAAATTTTACTCTCCCATTTACTTTTCTCAAAATTTTACTCCTAAAACCTTCAAAACTTTTTATTTCCCCCCAAATTTTTACTCTCTCCACTTTCCCTAAAATTTTACTCCTTCCCATCCCACCTCCCATCTACCCCAAACCCATCCTCCCCAATTTTTTATTTATATTTTCCTTCCAAAATTTTACTCCCTGTTTACTTTCCTCAAACTTTTATTCCCCAAAACTTTTATTTTCTCCCTAAACTTTTACTTCTCACCTTTTACTCTCAAATAAAAATCAAAATTATCCAAGAAAAAAACACTAAACATAAATAGTAATAATTTTATTTATATCTACTATTTATATTATTAAATTAAATTTCACATTTTATATTATTTATATTATTGAATTGTTTAGTCATCTGAATATTTATATTAAAATTGAATTATTAATTATGCCATAAAATATTAGTATTAAAATTTTATATTGGTATCAATTTCACATTTTATCTTTAAAATAACTTTTATTGAAAAATCACATTTTACATTTAATATATATTTTAATTCCAAAATACATAGTGACAAGAATCTAAAGATAATTGAAACAACTAAGCAAGCAAAGAAGCTAACTCAGTATATAAAAGATTAATAAATAAATTATGAGGTGATGAAAGTTAATAAAAATTTGATTAAGGTGGACAAATTTTATTACGATGGGTGATAGTGGTTACAAGGACCCAAAATTATTTTTAAAATTTAACTCGAACAAATATATTCGATTTGATTCGATTCGAATTCCATCTCACTCGACTTGATTCGAGAAAATTTCAAATCAAATTAGGATGATAAAATATGATTCGTCAACTCGATTAACTCGAAATTTTTTCATTCGATTCGATTCGATTCGATCGAACGCTCACCCTACTCCTCTTCATTGGTTGGAATGCTAAGATATAATCTCAATAGAAATCAAAATTTTCATTTTTACTTGATCAAAAACATGGTTAAATTCTCAATAGCAATAACAAAATTTACCTAAAAACTAAAGTTGATCATCAATTTTTTTTTTCACTTTCTTGTAAACTACTTGTACAATTAAACAGTGTGAAGAATGGCAGTATGTCTTGATGCCAAAACAAATGAAACATTGATGTTTAATGTATCCACAATTTTCAACTTATAAATTATCACAAATTATAAAGCAAAATGGCAACAAAATCGTTGAATCATCATATGTAAACTAATAAAAACCAAAGAAATGGAAACAACCCATTAAACAAAAACAAAACCAAGTAACTGGTAAATCAATTAAAATGAAATTTATTGCTTCTCTACTTTACCCAAACACATAAAACAAACTAAAAGCAAAAGAAGGAAGAGATTACATTAAAGATGAGATCTTTGTTATCAAAGATGAGAGCCAATGGGTATCCTCAGAAGAATGCGAAATTGTTGCTGGACCATACCATTCAATCAGTATAATAGACTGACTAAATAAGACATCATTTTGAGTTTTGTATAAACTAGAACCATCAAGCTGTCGTCAAGCACCAAAATATCAACAACAAAAAAAAATTATTCTTTTCCTCATCTAGTTTATGTAGATAAAGAAATGTTTAAATTTTTACCTTCAATGGGCTAATAATACTGTAAATTTCATCAAAATGTTAAAAGGAGTCACCTGTCGATTCTTCCTTCACAGTGAAGAATAATACTCTGAAAAATAAAAGATCTTCAGCTTCTTTATGATTGTATAGGAAACCAAGTTGCGAATATAAAAAACCCACCTTGGTTGGTTAACAAAAAACTTCAAGGAGCCACCATATAGTTCATAAATATCCACATGCATAAAATACCGACAAAGATACAATTATGTAGAATTTTATTTTTCTTATTCATTGTGCTGGAAATAAATATCAACAAGGAAGAACACTTACAACCGAAGAATATGAAAGCAATCGATGGATAAAGCAATAGGTTGATAAAATAATGGTTTGAATTAGGGATTTGGATCACAAATGGATTGGAAGTTTGGGAAATGGGGAAAAATAACTTAGGGAAATTTAGGGGAAACGGAGATGGGAAATTGGGGAAATGAAGTCAGGGAAATCTGACTTGGGGAAAACAAAAAGAAATTTGGGGTTAATAAAATGACGTTGTTTAGGTTAGTTTTATTAAATTTTTCAGCGTTTATAAAAAGCGCCACTAAAAGCATAGGCAAAAACGGCACCATCTAGGTAACTATTATAACATATTTGTGGCGTTTTCTGCTGAAGTGCCACTAAAGCATAGTCATTTGCGACGTTTTCTTAAAAAATGCCACTAAAATCTTGCATCAATACGCAACGTTTTGTAGTATCAGGCACATATTTGCTGCGCCTTTTACAAAAACACCACTAATTTATATCCTTTTGCGGCATTTTGTGGAAAACGCCACTACTAACAGAGATCAAAACGCAACGTTTTGCCATTTCTGAAACAACTTTACGGCGTTTCCACTAAAACGCCACTAAAGATTATCCTTTTGCGGCTTTTTTTATAAACGCCACGAAAAACACAAAATAAAACGTCAACGTTTTGCGTACTCTGACATACCACTAATGCATAAACACTAAAATAAATTTAAAATGTTTGTAATTTAAAATTCAACAAAATTTAAAAAGTTTGTAATTTCTTTAAAATTATATCTCGCCAACAATAAAATACAAATATACTAACACGTGAGTTGTCAAATTAGTGTCATCCAAGATTGAAGTCAAATTGATCCAAAATTAAAACAAAAGTTATAAAATAAAATATTATTTAATAAAAAGAGAGAAAATGCATTTTTAAAAACAAATACACATTTTAAAAATAAATACATCAATATATTTTTATATTGAATAAATATAAATATTTATGTATGCAATATATAAGAAAATGATGTTAATTATATCAATAATTGGGTTAATATTTTACAAGATCTGGGTCAAATTAAAGTCCATGTATACAATTGAACATTAAACCATTTGAAACACCCCACACCCGGCCCACGAGCCTGGACCGAATCTGGTATGTTCCTCGATGTAAACCGGTTCAAAATTCTTCAGTTACTTTGAAAAATGTGTGTTTTGAAGATAGTTTGTTTGTGGGTTGGGCTCGAGTTGAAAACAAGTTTATTTTTATATTGAAAACCCATTAATTTTAGGTGACAAAACATTTAAAGTTTACTTTTAATTAAATTGACTTAATCTTTAAATAACATAAATTTGTAACACGATAATTAAGACAACAATAAAACCATCACTATGGCCTTATTACATAAAACAAAACCCAAAATAAAATTTGTAGAGTACTTAAATAAAATAAAATGTCCAAATTAAATAAAACTTTAAAGTGAGCATGGCCACCACAAGTTCTCGCCGTCCGGTCCATCACTTTATTCATCACGAAACATGTTCCCTAGCAGGGTGAGTCAATAGACTCAATGTGTAACCAACACTAAAATTTAATAGATTTAAGCATACCATACATATCATGTTCACATAATAATTCAATATAATGATGCAATCCCAAACCTAAACCTAGATGCCATCCGCTACACATCCCCGTACCAACTTCGCACAGTAGGGACTACTAAGTCAACCCTCCATCCGCTACACACCATCGAAGGCGATCATTGCGGTCGGCGTGCTCATCGCCCATATAAAATTCGTGGCATAGCCACCAGATTAAATAATTGTGTCATGAGACACCACATTCAGATATTGTAACCGAAGTTACCACATTCAGATAATATGACCGAAGTCACCACATTCAGATAGTGAGACCGAATTCACCACTTTCACTTCCCCTTTTTCACATAACCCGAATGCCCCATATTATTCATATCATGCAAATCATACTTAAATCCACATTTATGTCACTTTTCACATGTTAAATATAACATATTTCGTAATCCTAGTAGGAGTAGGTAACGTACCTGAGTACTTTGTACCATAACATGGTACTTTAGCTACATTCTTACACTTTCATATTAACACATATATCAAGTTAAAGCCATAAATCTATTAAGATTAGTTGGGTACACACGATTAAACTTAACAACTTCTTTGAAATCCGAAATCGATCTCTCGCCTTAGATCTCAAGTTCCTACATTTGATTAATCACTTACTATTTAGTAAAAGCCTATTTGGTCATAAGACTAAATCCCGAAGGATTATTGCAACCAAAACTTACCTTGTTGCTGATTGAATTAAAAATCAAATCCCGAAAACTTGTATTCTTCCCCTTTGAAATCGGCTAATCACTAGATCCCTTGAATCAGTTAGTTTTCGGTTAAAACAAATAGATCTAAGTACTTAAGATAGGGCCTTGGCTGAATATGTGAGTACACTTACCTTGAAATTCTCAAATGTCGAAAAGTATCCCTTGCCTCGGATATGCGTCGAAATACCTATACACCTATGTTAGATTCGATTCCAACATTAAACCATCATAGATGGCCCTTGGCGAATGTAAATCTGACTTACCTTAGATCCTTGAATTCGAAAGATCCCTCCTTGAGTCGACGATTCTGAGAACCCGAAACACTCCTTATAATTTCGACCACAAAATAATAATGATATTAATTCCTATGTTGCTGCTTAAAGAAGAGAATAAATTAATGACCATAAAATTCTTACCCTTAATATTGAATTCGACAACACCTAAGCTTGAAGCCACTTGAGATATTTGGCTATAGCCTTAAAAGGCTTACTTAGGCTTTCGGAGGATTAGAAGGAAAAGAGAAGGAAGAATAAAGATGGAGGATTAGGCTAGAACACAAGGTATTTAGGCTTTGGCTAACAAAAGAAGAATAAAACTATAGGAAATTTGGCGAGAGAGGAGAATGCTTAAGAAATTTGGCAAAGGAAGAGTGAATGAATGAATGGCCTCTTTTCCTCTAGTAGCAAAATTACTAGCTAGAGTCCTTTACTTGGCCACCACTCTTCCTTATTTTGATAGCTTTGTCCTTGAATTATCACTTTATTCAAATTAAAAGAATTTAATCCAACACTTATCTCTTGAAAATAATGATAAATAAATCTCTTATTTATCCCTTATTTATCCACTAATTATAAAGAATAAAAGCTCCTAGAATTTAGCCATGTGCCGTCCACCTCTCTACTCCTTGTAGCAAAATAAAACTTTTTATTTTAGCTTCCCAAGTGACTCGAACCGAGGCCCAATTGCACTGCTTGTGGCGTCCTCCTTTGGGCTTTAAGTGGTATCTTGAGCCACTTTTCCAAGCTTTTTGTGTGTCAAATTCCTCCTATTAATTTTCTTAAGGTCACTTTGCCTTAGTTTCCTCTTTTAAACTTAAAATTTCCATACATTTCCAGGTTTCCAAAATGTTCACTTTCCTCTTTTAACGTAAGTTTCCAAAATGTTCACTTTCCTATTTTAACTTTACATTTCCAAGTTTCCAAAATGTTCACTTTCCTCTTTTTGAAACTTAACATTTCTAAATCATTTCTTACATTTCCAAGTTCCAAAAATGTTCATAATACATTCATAACACATAAGCCATGTCATTTCGTACAATTAAACCAAAAATGCATAGGCCTTTTTCAGGATGTTACAGTTCTACCCCCTTAAAATAATTTCGTCCTCGAAATTTCCTAGCTAAAACAATTGAGGGTATTGCTGTCGTATTGCCTCTTTTGGCTCCCACGAAGCTTCTTCTGATCCATGATTGCGCCACAACACTTTGACTGGAGGAACTGACTTCCTCCGTAATATTTTCACGTCTCGTTCCAAGATTTGAATCGGCTCTTCCTCATAGGATAAATCTGGCCTTAGCTCCACTTCTTCAACTGGTACTATATGGGATAGATCCGATCGGTAGCGACGTAGCATGGATACATGGAATACGTCGTGCATCCGCTGCAACTCTGGTGGCAACTCTAGCTGATATGCCACTGGCCCAACTCGCTTTAGCACTTGATAGGGCCCTATAAACCTTGGGCTTAACTTCCCTTTTCGACCAAACCTCATCACCTTCTTTCAAGGCGAAACTTTCAGAAACACTTGGTCTCCCACTTCAAACTCTATTTCCTTTCACATGAGGTCGGCGTAAGACTTCTGCCTATCAGAGGCTTCCTTTAACCATGCTCAGATTATCTCAACCTTCTCTTCAGTTTCTGCCACCAACTCTGGTCTCAAAACTCGACGTTCTCCTAACTCAGTCCAACAAGTAGGAGTTCGACACTTCCGACCGTACAATGCTTCATATGGTGCCATCCGAATGCTAGCCTGATAATTGTTGTTGTAGGCAAATTCTGCTAAAGGCAAGTAATCCTCCCAACTTCCTCAGAAATCCATCACACAGCCTCTCAACATATCCTCCAACACTTGTATTACCCGTTCGGATGCCCGTCGATTGTGGATGAAAAGCCATAGTGAAGTCCAACTTAGTGCCTAAAGCTTGATGAAGTGCCTCTAAAATCGAGACGTGAACCTTGGGTCTCTATCTAAAATAATTGACACCGGCACTCCGTGTAACCTTACAATCTACGCCACGTATAATTTGGCTAACCACGAAGGAATAATCCACTCTTACCGGGATGAAGTGTGGACTTAGTCAAGCGGTCCACTATTACCCATACCGAGTCCTTCTTAGTAGGCGTAAGGGAAGCCCACTAACGAAGTCCATGGTAATTCTTTCCCACTTCCCTGCAGAATCTCAATTGGTGAAGCAATCCGATGGAACTTGGTGTTCACCTTAACTTGTTGACATGTCGGACATTTTCCCACAAATTGATAACTTCCGTTTAAGATCAGGCCACCAAAATTGTTCTATTAGATCTACATGTACAACTTAATGCCTCTGGGATGCATAGCATAAGGGCTACTATGCGCTTCCCGAAGAATCCTCTGTCTTAACTCCTCGTCCTTCGGCATACAGACTTTTCCTTTGTAGCACAATACTCCTTCATCATTAACGCCATAATCCCCTAACTCTCCGTTCTGTACTTGTTGTAACTTAGCACGTAGGTCCTTATCAGTCAACTGTCCTCTTTTCACCTCATTCAGCCATGTGGGTTTGACTTGCAACTCTGCCAATAGGCTTCCATCATCATACAAACTTAAGTGAGCGAATATAGCCCTTAGATCTGACACAACCTTTCGACTTAGGGCATCAACTACCACATTCACCTTGCTCGGGTGGTACTCTATCGAGCAATCGTAATCCTTCAATAACTCCACCCACCTTCGCTGCCTCAAGTTTAACTCCTTCTGAGTCAACAGATACTTAAGGCTCTTGTGGTCTGTGTAGATCACTGACCTTTCTCCATGGAGATAGTGCCTTTCCATCTTGCATCAATACGCAACCCAAACCTGTATGGGAAGCGTCACAATACACCGTGAATTCTTTTCACCTTACAGCGGTGAATCGATCTAGAGCTTCCGTTAAAACCTTCTTAAGCTTCTCAAAGCTCTCCTGCTGCTTATCCGACCATACAAAGGGTACTTCCTTCCTCAACAACTTTGTCAAAGGCATGGCTATAGACGAGAACCCTTCCACGAACCTTCTGTAATAGCCTGCCAAACCTAAGAAACTTCAGATCTCAGCCATGGACCTAGGTGGCTTCCAATCCAACACTGCCTCGATCTTCCTAGGATCCACTCTTATTCCCTCTGTGGATACCACATGCCCTAAGAACACCACCTCCTTGAGCCAAAATTCACACTTGCTGAATTTGGCATAGAGCTTCTTCTCTCTTAACACTTGCAGCACAACTCGGAGATGCTCATCATGCTCCTCTTCAGTCTTGGAGTACACCAAAATATCGTCGATGAACACGATGACGAACCTATCTAAGTAAGGTTGGAAAACTCAGTTCATCATATCCATAAACGCGGTTGGAGCGTTCGTCAACCCAAACGGTATTACTACAAACTCAAAATGGCCGTATCTTGTCCTAAAGGCTATCTTATGGATATCTGCCTCCCTCACCTTCAACTGATGATATCCCGACCTCAAGTCTATCTTTGAGAATACTGCGGCCCCTTTTAGCTAATCAAACAAGTCATCAATCCTTGGCAAAAGATACTTGTTCTTAATGGTTAGCTTATTTAACTGACGGTAATCTATGCACATACGCATTGTTCCGTCCTTCTTCTTTACAAACAGGACCGGTGCTCCCCATGGAGACACACTGGGTCGAATGAACCCACGATCCAACAATTCTTGGATTTGAGCCTTGAGCTCCACTAACTTCTTTGGCGCCATTCGGTATGAAGTGATTGACACAGGAGCTATTCTCGGTAACAAGTCTATTCCAAATTCCACCTCCCTATCTGGGGGTATTCTTGGTAATTTCTCCGGAAACACATCTTCAAAGTCCTTTATCGTTCTAACTCCACTGACACCTTCTTCCTTTTCACCCAACACAATTACAAAGGCTAAGAACGCCCTGCACCCTTTCCTTACCATTTTCTCAGCCTTCAACGCTGAAACTATGTTAGACAGGTAGTTCTTCTTTCTCCGATCATTACCACTACTTCATCCTCCGGGGTCCTTAGTTTCATTCATTTAGCCGCATAATCCAACACGGCTCGGTGCTCTACTAGCCAGTCCATTCCAAGTATGAGTTCAAACTCCCCAAATGGTAGTTCCATTAAGTCAGCCCGAAAGTTCACTCTCTGAATCTCTAAAGGTATACTCCGAAAGATCTTATCCACCACTACAGTTTGGCCTAATGGGCTTACTACAGTCATCTGCCTATCCGAAAGTTCAGAGTCTAGGCCTAGTGTTTCCACTACACTACATGCAACATAAGAATGGGTCGAGCCCACATCAATCAGAGTAAAATAGGGCTTGCCATAAATAAAGAACGTACCGGTTATAACATCCGACGCGTCTCCATCCTCCCTCTGGTAAACCACATAAACCAAACCCGACTGCCTTGCCTCAGTGTTAGCAGCACCTCTGCCTTGTGTTCCACGTCCTCTGCCAGTACCATTACCTCATTATTGAACCACGACCTCGTTGAGGTTGCTGTCCTCCCTACCAGCTGATTAACATTACGAGTTGTTGATCGACTTTCATCCGGTTTCTTAGGACAATCTTTGAGCATATGGTCCTTGGACCCACACCTAAAACATCCTCCGTCTTTTCCGGCATTCCCTAAGTGCTTCTTTCCACAATGATCACAAGGACGATCATCGCCATCCTGTACCCGACTTGTCGATTTAGCGCCCATCAACTCTAAGCCTCTTTTAACCTTCCCAGATGATCCAAAACCTCTTTTTAGCCTATTCCGATCCATAGTCTGCTTTGTAGCATCCTTAATTCCCTCGGCTACCTTGGTCTTTTCTACTAAAGCAGAAAACTCCCGCTCCTGATGCGGTGCTATCAACAATCTCAAATCATCCCTTAATCCGTCCTCAAAACAGACACAGTGTTCATGCTCAGTTGCTACTACTCCTCGAGCATATCGGCTCAACCTCGGAAATTCAGCTTCATACTGCACTCTTGACTTGTTCCTTGAACCACCCGGAAAAGCCTTCTTACGCTCATCAATATATCTGGTCCCTACATACTTCTTACGATCTGTTGTCTTAACATAATCCCGTGTCGGATCCTCATTGTGGCACCATCCCGAATTGTTAACCACCATTGATACGCTTCATCATGTAACAGTTCCACCATTCCTTTCAACTTCTCTTCAGGGGTCATGTCGAGCTCATCTATAATGCGCTCGGTCACCTCAACCGAGATTCGGTATCTTTGGGTGCCACATCGGACACTCCACGGAACACTTCAGCTCCGTTGGCTCGGAGTCGCTCAGTCTGACTTTTGAGCTCCTATATTTACGCCGCTCCACCACCATTTCGAACTTGCGGCCTGACTGCGATATAGCATCATCCTCGTCGAGCTCAACGCTCGACACCAACAATTGGGGTGGTGGTGGCGGTGGTAACTCATTGTCATACCCTTGACCCGATCTAACGGGTTCTGACACAGCCATTCTTCCTCTACCGCGTCCATGACGACCGCGTCCTCTAGAACTCATATCTAACGATGCGCTTTAATCTGATTTAAGAAAGTTTTTGAATTAGTCCTTATTCCACTAATTATCCACGACGAAGTTTTATGAAAATAATTTTAAGAGTGGTTCTTTCGTATTCATACATGCACACAGTCTTCACATTCATACATCCATCAATCAATTATGAACTTCCGTTCATTTAGAGAAATGTTGTAGTTTTCATTGTTGTTGTTTTTCCACTACCCAGGGGTATTTGCGTAATTTGTCCTACAGGGGTATTTTTTTAATTTGTCAAAATAAGGTTCCTTGGTGATGTTGTCAATAAGGGTATTTTGGTAATTTTTGAAATCCCGGGGTATTTCAGAAATTTTGAAATTATAGGGGTATTTCAGTAATAAACCAGGGTAAATTTATAAATCTTAATAAATCAAGGATATTTCAAAATTTGCAAAACTTGAGGGTTCTTTTTGAGAATTTGTTTTCCAAATTGGTGCTGTTGCAAAAATTTTGAAAATCAGGGGTCGTTCTGGTAATTTTGTAACTTGGGGGCAATTTCGTAATTTTCCCAAAATCAAGGTATTTTGATATTTTGCAAATTAGGATTTTTGGACTTGTTATAAAATAATGAAAATGTTTATTAGAACTGTAGGTATTTTAGACATTTTATAAACCAAGGGTATTTTTGTAATTTTACCACTAGGGATATTTTTGTAATTTTATAAATCAGAAATTTTTCGAAAAATTGTATGGGAAAAAATAGTTTTCACAAATTAAATAAAAATGATTTTAAGAGTTTTAAAATTAGGGTTCTTTCAAAAAAAACATGGCTAGTTCCTTTGGGTTTTAGTTATTGGGTTTAGCCTATGACCAAGTCTTCTTGGTGGGGTGAACCAAAGCTACGCACTGTAGGATTCGAGTGGAGAGGAGGTGAGTCACACAGTGCTTAAGTACCAAGCCCCCATGAAACCATTCCTAGGCATGCGCATGGGGTTGCCACACCCACTAAGTCCTCTGGGTTAGGGTGAGCCGAAGCTACGCACTGGGTAGGATTCTGCGAAGAGGAGGTGAGTCACTAGGGCTGCAAGTACTGTGCTCTTGGATCTACTCCTAGACATGCATGCATGGGAGTTACCACACCCTAACTCAGTTGACTTAGCCATAGGTTTGTTTAGTTAGGCATTTAAGTCTTATGTAGTAGTTGGGGTAGACTAGTCCTAGGGTTCAAGTACTTATCATTCTATTCTCGTTCCATTCCTTTTCTACCCTTCTATAAATCACATAATCACACGAGATGGTTAGGGGTACTTACGGTGGATGCATGAATTGGAGACTTAGGAGCCATGCCATCAAACCCGCCTATTTTCAGAAATACTTCCATAAAACTCCTTTGGGCTCGATTTGAAAACGTTTTGGGCCTTAGACCACAGGCCGAGAGTTTAAAACTAGGCTCTGATACCAAACTGAAACACCCCACACCCGGCCCACGAGCCTGGACCGGATCTGGTATGTTCCTCGATGTAAACCGATTCAAAATTCTTGATTACTTTGAAAGCGTGTGTTTTGAAGATAGTTTGTTTGTGGGTTGGGCTCGAGTTGAAAACAAGTTTATTTTTATATTGAAAACCCATTTATTTCGGTGACAAAACATTTAAAGTTTATTTTAATTAAATTAACTTAATCTTTAAATAACATAAATTAAGTAACATAGTAATTAAAACAACAATAAAATCATCACTATGGCCTTATTACATAAAACAAAACCCAAAATAAAATTTGTAGAGTACTTAAATAAAATAAAATGTCCAAATTAAATAAAACATTAAAGTGAGCATGGCCACCACAAGTTCTGCCAGTCTCGGTCCATTCTTGTTCATCACGAAACATGTTCCCTAGCAGGGTGAGTCAACAGACTCAATGTGTAACCAACACTAAAATTTAATAGATTTAAGCATACCATACATATCATGTTCACATAATAATTCAAGATAATGATGCAATCCCAAACCCAAACCTAGATGCCATCCGCTACACATCCTCGTACCAACCGCACACAGTGGGGACTACTAAGTCAACCCTCCATCCGCTACACACCATCGAAGGCGATCCATTGCGATCGACGTGCTCATCGCCCATATAAAATTAGTGGCATAGCCACCAGATTAAATAATTGTGTCATGAGACACCACATTCGTGTATTGTAACCGAAGTTACCACATTAGAGATAATATGACCAAGTCACCACATTGGATAGTGAGACCAAGTCACCACTTTCACTTCCCCTTTTCACATAACCCGAATGCCCCATATTATTCATATCATGCATATCATACTTAAATCCACATTTATGTCACTTTTCACATGTTAAATATAACATATTTCGTAATCCTAGTAGGAGTAGGAAGCGTGCTGAGTACTTTGTACCATAACATGGTACTTTAGCTACATTCTTACACTTTCATATTAACACATATATCAAGTTAAAGCCATAAATCTATTAAGATTAGTCAGAGGTACACACGATTAAACTTAACAACTTCTTTGAAATCCGAAATCGATCTCGCCTTAGATCTCAAGTTCCTACATTTGATTAATCACTTACTATTTAGTAAAAGCCTATTTGGTCATAAGACTAAATCCCGAAGGATTATTGCAACCAAAACTTACCTTGTTGCCGATTGAATTAAAAATCAAATCCCGGAAACTTGTATTCTTCCCCTTTGAAATCGGCTAATCACTAGATCCCTTGAATCAGTTAGTTTTCGGTTAAAATAAATAGATCTAAGTACTTAAGATAGGGCCTTGGCTGAATATGTGAGTACACTTACCTTGAAATTTTCAAATCCCGAAAAGTATCCCTTGCCTCAGATGTCTGTCGAAATACCTATACACCTATGTTAGATTCGATTCCAACATTAAACCATCATAGATGGCCCTTGGCGAATGTAAATCTGACTTACCTTAGATCCTTGAATTCGAAAGATCCTCCTTGGAGTCGACAGTTCTGAGAACCGAAACACTCCTTATAATTTCGTACGGAAAATAATAATGATATTAGTTCTATGTTGCGACTTAAAGAAGAGAATAAATTAATGACCATAAAATTCTTACCCTTAATATTGAATTTGACGATTACCTAAGCTTGAAGCCACTTGAGATATTCGGCTATGGCCTTAAAAGGCTTACTTCCAGCTTTCGGAGGGATTAGAAGGAAAAGAGAAGGAAGAATAAAGATGGAGGATTCGGCTAGAACACAAGGTATTTTGGCTTTGGCTAACAAAAAGAAGAATAAAACTATAGGAAATTCGGCAGAGAGAGGAGAATCTGCTTAAGAAATTTGGCAAAGGAAGAGTGAATGAATGAATGGCCTCTTTTCCTCTAGTAGCTGAAATTACTAGCTAGAGTCCTTTACTTGGCCACCACTCTTCCTTATTTTGATAGCTTTGTCCCTTGAATTATCACTTTATTCAAATTAAAAGAATTTAATCCAACACTTATCTCTTGAAAATAATGATAAATAAATCTCTTATTTATCCCTTATTTATCCACTAATTATAAAAGAATAAAAGCTCCTAGAATTTAGCCATGTGCCGTCCACCTCTCTACTCCTTGTAGCAAAATAAAACTTTTATTTTTAGCTTCCCAAGTGACTCGAACCCAGGCCCAATTGCACCTGCTTGTGGCGTCACTCCATTGGGCTTTAAGTGGTATCTTGAGCCACTTTTCCAAGCTTTTTGTGTGTCAAATTCCTCCTATTAATTTTCTTAAAGCCACCTTGCCTTAGTTTCCTCTTTTTTTAAACTTAACATTCATAATACATTCATAACACATAAGACATGTCATTTCGTACAATTAAACCGAAAATGCATAGGCCCTTTTCAGGATGTTACACCATTGTTCATGTATGCTTTTGGGATTTAACCCATTTTGATATATATTTTTTGAAAATAATAATTTATATTTATCTTATTTAGATTTATATTCTAAAATATCCAAAATTAAACCATAAACCCCTAAACTATAAACCATAAACCCTAAACCATAAAACCTTAAAACCAAACCCTAAATCCTAAAATCGTAAACCATAAACACCAACCACAAAACCCCAAAATCCAACCCCCAATATACCATAAACCTTAAACCATGCATAAATCCTAAACCCTATACCCTAAATCCTAAACCTTAAACTCTAAACCATAAACCCTAAACCATAATCATAAACCATATTTTTAAGAATTCGTGTGGCCAATGTTAGTATAGTACAAAACATGTATTTTATATTCTTATATTAATAATATGGGTGTAGTATAAAAAAGAATTTTATTGCTTGATTAAACCGTAAAATAACTTTATTTTTTGTCATTTTATCAAAATCGCTAACCCTCAAACCCTAATACCTTAACCTTTAAAACTATAATTAAACATTAAGACTCGGCATATAATGTAACATCCCGAAATTGGGCCTAGTAGGATTGGGCCCAATGGGCCTTGGGCGTAGGAATGTTTAAAATTTTGAGAACAAGAGAATGGCATTATTGCAAATAGGACTTTTTAGCCAAGTGAATTTGGAAGGTTACAAGGTTTCTATGAAGTCTCGGGTTTAATTGGGCCTTAGGAAAAATTTGGTATTTTAGCACTTTAAGGAGAGATGGTAAGTAGCTACAATGCTTATTGAAATAAATGAATAAATGGTTAGCATAAATGAGCTATTGGTAAAAAGGTTATGGCATCAAGTGAAGTACTTTTAGGGAGGAGGTTCAAATCCCTTTGTGTGCAATTTTGACTTTTATTTTTTCACTCTTTCCTTAAGTGTCGACCAAGGAGTAAATATGGCAAGTTTGACTTCATTATTTTTGGTAAAGAGGCTATAAGAATAAGGCAAGGTTGAAGTTTGGGAAATGAATCAAGAGAAATAGGAATGAAAGGGGGACATGAGGCTTAATTCGTGGGTGATGTTTCGGAAAGCTTGGGTGGCCAACTCTTATCCTAGGGGGTGAATGTGGACGATTTGGGGCTAGAGTGATAGCCAAATTTTATCATGGCATTTGGTAAGGTCTTGGTTTTGTTTTGGCAAAATTTCCCTTTGACAACTTTATGTCCTCTCTCCCATTTTGCAACTCTCCTTGATGAAACATATTAGAACAATAGTGCACTTTCTCTTCTCTTGAATTGGTCACATATTCATCTTTTGTATAATCTCCTTAATAGCCGAATATCATTGTTCATTCTCCTCCATAACCGAAACCTTTCCATCGTTCTTTCTTTCTTATTCCTTAAGCAATCGGTAAGTATTCTTTCCAATGTTTTATTTTCTTCTCTTATGACCGAATCCATACTTTGGTTTTTGGATGGTCATTTTGATCGAGACCATCACCTTACTATCTCTCATACGAGATAATTTTCTTCTTCGTAGTGATATAGAGGGAGGCCGAATACCACAACATCGCCTAATCATCTCTAGTCATAGGACGATCGTGAGAAACGGGATTATAATCAATTAAGGTAAGGAAGATCTTTCATAGTCCATTCGATATCTCCATTTGGTTATTGAGTTAATCGGATTGAAGGTTGGCTAATTGATATTGTTGGTAGGATCGATTCTTGGTGCATCAAGGGAGATCACAGTCGTAGTAAGTGGAGTTAGCCTAATAAAGTGTTTCTAGTTACGATTATCGAAGTTGAGACTAACCTTCTATCAACTATCAATATAGGTGTTGAAATCGATAGAATGCACAACTCGTAATCAAGGTGTGTAATCCCGTACCCTTCTGAATATATGTTTGAAATGGTGAGTAAGTCTAACATATCTTTGAAAGTTTACATGAAATATTCGTGATTCAAGTAGAAATATCAAAGAAAACCAATAACCAAGCATCCGTGATCACTCGGACGTCGTATGCTCTAGTGGTAATCATGTTTTGTAATAAAAGCAGTTTTGGTTAGAAACAATGGACGTGTATTTGAAAAATCACGAAAAATTGGATAAAAGGAATTACAAAGTGAGTAAGGTATCATATTAAATATGGAAGAAAGCGGAAAAGGAAAATGAATATTATATTACGAGATATGCTAATTTTAGTGAGACCGGTTACGAATGACTTTGGGGTATTACATTACATCTTGGAAAAATCGTATAAAATTGTAAAAAGTGAATTATGGGACATAATTTATATGTATGGATTCCTTAGTGAGCCTATTATTAATTGAGACAAGTGGGAGCAGTATATGAAAACGTAAAGTGAGATATTTGGATTTTGGGTAAGAGAGGTCAGAATCGTTGGACAGTGAAACAAGGGAAACTTTAAGGAATAAACTGTACTAAATGGTTAAGGTAAAAACTCTATAAAAATTTTAGTAAGAAGAAATATGAGTCTAGTTTCATGAAAAATTTACGGATCGAGATTCCTAACATGAGTTATAGTCAATTTAGTCAGTATGACGCAGATGGACAGTTTCAAACTTTTATGCCCCAAATTAGTAGTTAAGCTAGGTTACAAAATTACCATAATACTCTTAGAGGGTAAATTACCGAAATACCCTTGGGTTGCGAGATTACCGAATTACCCTCGACGGGTAAAATTACGAAAATGCCCTTATGGGCCGAATTACGAAAATGCCCTTATAGGCCGAATTACGGAATTGCCCTCAGTGGACTAAATTGATAAAAGTGATATATGAGCCGATTGTGATATTTGATATATGGGCAAAATGTGATATTTTCTATATGGGCCAAATGTGATATTTGATATATGGGTCAAATGTGATATTTGCTATATGGGCCAAAATATGATATTTGATATATGGGCCAAATGGTAGTATGTTTGTAATAATTATATGAATGAATTATTGTAAATGAATATGCATACATGATTTGCATGGGTTGGGATATTTAACGAAGAGAAGTTCGGTAGCTTTGCTACAAAATTCTTATGGCTATATGCCCGATTTGATATATGGCTCAATGCCCGTTTGATATATGGCTTAATGCCCGTTTGATATATGGCTTAATGCCCGCTTTTGGTGTGTTGGCGGGTGGGTGACTAAAGCTCCCCCAGGTGTGTTGGTTGATGCGGTGGTGTGTAGCAGATGGAAAACTAGGTTTGGTTGGGAAATTGCATTTCATACACATGTTATATTTGATACATTATTGTTATTGTAAATGGGCTTAGGCCCAAAATATTGCTATGTGTGTTCCGACCCAGTGGATGATGGTAAGGGGATTTCACACTGAGTTCTTGTAACTCACCCCTCTCCTCTTAACCCTTGCAGGTAATGCTCAGTGATGAGGACTTGGAGCCATGGATGACTCGGTGGAGGCCATGCTTCGGAAATAACATTTTCGAATATTAGTAAACTACCTT
Organism: Gossypium rotundifolium; assembly: GCA_025506655.1. Lineage (NCBI taxonomy): Eukaryota > Viridiplantae > Streptophyta > Magnoliopsida > Malvales > Malvaceae > Gossypium > Gossypium rotundifolium. The sequence continues at coordinate 69,017,569 of CP106730.1, read as the reverse complement.
TCCGTTTTATTTAATTACTTTTATTATTTTGGGTTTTAAAGTTGTAATAAGGCCTCTGAACTATTTTTATTTTGCTTTATGTTAGGGATGTTTTATTATTTTCCTTAAATTGTTTAAAAGGAATTTTCTAAAAATATAAATAATGGTTTTCAAAATTGATTAATAAATGGATTTTATAGCAAACATTTACAAATAATTTAACTTGGATTCTCTTTCAAAATTTCAACGTCATTTTCAAAAGTCCTGATTTTAAAGTCCACCACTTCGATTTTCGACTCATCAATCAACCTCTGAAAAATATTGTATTTTATCTACATTTCGTAATGTTTTCAAAATGTTTTTGCAACTCTACTTCCCAACGTCATATTTTAAGTAAATTGTTATTTCAAATATGTTTTCGCAACCAAAAGGTTTTAAAGATAATTACGTTTTCAAGTAGATAACAATTGCTTAAGTGTTTTGGGTTTTAACAAAGAGGCTATAATTCTCAAACAAGTTTTAAATAATTGCAAAGATGGTTTTAAAAAAAAATACTTTCATGTGACACGCATGATTTGGGCCTAACTTCTAGGTAGGGTTTGGGTGTTACATATAAAACTAAACCCCAAACAACAAACTTTAAAACACTAAGTCCCAAACCCAATATAACAAACCATAAATCATAAACTTAAAATACTAAATATTAAACCTTAAACTATAGCCCTTAAACCTTTTAAACCCTAAACCCAAAATTTTTTAATCAATATTAAATCTCGCTTCCACAATTTTTATAAACATATATAAGCTTTTACATTAATATATATCTATGTATATACATGTACATCAATATCCATATAAAATTTTTAGGGAGTTTAGGATTTTAAGGATTATGTTTTTAAGGTTTAAGGGTATAGAAGAAAGCCATATGGCGTCGATTTTAACAGATTGGTAACTTAAATGAAAACTTTTAAATAGTTTAGTTATCAATTTGTAAATTTTATAATTAAGTAACTAAAATGAAACTTTCTAATAGCTAAGTCAGTTTCAAATATCAAAATAAAATCACATTCAAAACAAAAATGAGAAAAAAAAATGAAAATCAAATCGAATCAAATCGAAACGAGTGTCGGTTACCCTAGACGAAAATGGAACTATTGCTCAACCTTTAGCAGCGTTTGGACCAAAAACTGCCACTATTGCTCTATTTTTAGCAGCGTTTGTGTAACACCCCAAACCCAACCCAAACACTACAACCGGATCGGTATGTCACTAAGGAAATTTTGTAAAACATGATGCATTTTCGGAAAAACATTTTGGTAAAGTTTAACCTTTTATTTGGGAAAATTTTATAATTTATAGTTTTAAATAAAATATGCCTTTATGAATTAAAACCCAAATTTAAATACATGCCTTAGTTCAATTAAAATAAAAATTTAAATAACTAAAAGTAATAAAAGCCGTAATAAAACAAAATATAAACTGGTGGCCCATGGCCATATTACAATGAGATTTAAAATCCATTAAATAAGAACTTAAAATAATAACTAGAGTCTTTTCTTTGTATCCAAATGTTCTTTTGCATCGCCACCTTGCGCTCTCTCTCGGCCGCCCGATGCACTAAATGCTACGAAATGTTAATTAATTGGTTGAGTCGCGAGACTCGGTGTGCAACCCTCATGCACCATTAGATTTGGGCCTTAGCCCCATAAAACTAAAATAATCGAATTAATATACATAGTAAAAATAATATGCAAGCCCAACCCGGATCCTAGGTTTCCATCTCACACGCCTGCATCGACCATTCACACTATTGGGGATTTCTACAATCAACCCACACCGCTACACGCCGTGATGGCGATCGTCTTGCTCATCATCAGATCATGGCCGTAGCCACTACAACAGATCACGGCAAAAGCTACTACAACAGATCATGGTAAAAACCGCTATAATAGATCACGGTAAAATCGCTACAACAGATCACGGTGAAAACCGCTACAACATATAACTTCCTCCTTTCATCAAACCCAACCCATGCAATCACATAAAATCAATATACTTATATCGTTTATTCGAACATTCACTAACACGATGATTTGTTTTACCCTCTTTGGGTTTTCTATTATGCGGATTTCGGCATTTATCAAAACATATAAGACTTATAATCATATATTAATCAAGCAGATCTAGATGGTGGGAAAGTGTTACACACCGATATCGTGAAATCCAATATTCTTAGTCAATATCCTTGTTATCCCGATCTACAACTTTGCTCAAAAAGCCGGAAAGATGTGAATTCGGCCATGGTTAGTGTTCTACGATTTCATATATTTATAAATAAACCAATCTCCTTACCTTGAAATCCCGAAAATAACACGACTTGAGTGTTCTTGATCTTTGACTTAGAGATCTAAGTGTTGGACTCCTCTTGAGATCCCGAAATGTGAAAATAAGAAAAACCCTTGATCGGTCACTAAATAGCCATTCTGGCTAGGGACTTTGAAAAGGAGAAATATTGGAAACTCAAAATCGACACATACCTATTGTTTTCTTTAGATTCAAAGACAAGCGAGACTTTCTTGAAAAAAATTCGGCAACTTCGGAGGTGAGATTATAAAATTTTGGTTTTAGAAGATTTAAGAATTGAAGAGATGGCCAAGAGAGATTTGGACAATGAGTATTAATGAGAAGAATAGAATAATAGAGATGTGATTTTGGCTTTTAGGAATTAGAAGAAAAATAACAATAGAGGTTAAAAGATTCTACCAACCGGAAATTTTAGAGAGGAAGAAAGGGTGAAGAAAATGGTGGTTTTGACTTTTGAGAGGAAGAAGATGAGAAAAGAAAATAAAAGAAAGGCTTCCAAAATTTCGGCACACCCCCTCTTTATATAGAAAACAGATTCCTCCCTTTAGCAGAGATTGATTTCCAGCTAACACTGCCACACATGATAGCTCCTATCCCTTTTCCATTATCTTAATCTATTATCTTCTCAAAAATAGTCTTTATCTACTTATTATCCTTTAAGACTAAATCCCTAAATAATAGCCTTTATCTGCTTATTATCCACATAGAATAAATATAATAAAATTCCCCCCAAAAAAATAGCCTTGTGCCGTCCACTTCCCTAATCCCTAATGCCAAATTTAACTAACTTAAATTAGAAGATTTGGGCTCCTTAAAACTTAAAATCTGGGCCCTTAAAACTTAAAATATGGGCCCCTAACACTTAAATTAACTCATTCCACATATTCACCCATTAAACGCATAGGCCCAAAAATTTAGGATGTTACAGTTCTACCCTCCTTAAAGAAAATTCGTCCTCGAAATTTCCATCTCACTAGAAATCATACTACCTAAGTCTCACTCACTGCTTTCACAGCACTCTAATACAAAATAAACACTTAGTATACTATGATAGGTACGCACCATTATTCGTGATCTGAAGCGTCTCCGTCCCCTTGGCGATGTCTTGTATAGACCAAAGTCGGTGCCTCGCCTCAAAGATAACTCGCACCTCTACCTTGTGCTTCACGACCGCGACCATAACCATCACCTCCCCTGGCTGGGCCTCGACCTCTCTAAGGCTGCTGACCACCTCTCCTATCTTGATCAAAACCTCGTCCAGCTGGCTATGCCTGATCCACCTGTGGACAGTCCTTAATCATATGCTCTGTGGATCCACACCTAAAGCATCCACCGGTTCTCCATCTGCACTCCCCATAGTGCATCTTCCCACACGAGGGACATGAACGATTTTAACCCGTCGAAGCACGAGCTGGCCCATCAGACCTAGGCCTTTTCTGAAAATGCTCTGTTGACTCTGACGATCCAACATTCCTCTTATTCCTATCTCTATCTCGATTCCTATCTCTCTCTTTTCTTTCAGTCCGCTTCACCTCTTCAGCTATCTTAACTTTCTCAACCAACACAGCAAAGTCCCTTTCTCGCTGCGGTGCTATCAATACCCTTAACTCATTCCTCAGTCCATCCTCGAACCGCACACAATGTTCATATTCAGTCGCTACCATTCCTCTAGCCAGCAATGCTCAAGCGTAGAAACTCGCTTCATATTCGCCACGACTTACTTTCTACACCAAATTCGAAATGCCTTCCTTTATGCATCCATATATTTGGTCCCAACATACTTTCCCCGAAATGACTCTTTAAAGAAGTCCCAAACAATGTTTGTCTGTGAAGTACCCTCCTTCACCGTGAGCCACCACTGATAGGCCTTGTCTCGAAGAAGAGACACGACCCCCTTCAACTTCTCCTCTACCGTGAAATCAAGGTCATCCATTATGCACTCAGTTGCCTCTAACCAATACCCATCTATGTTAGGAGCTACGCCAGAAAGTCCCCTAAACATCTCTACTCTGTTGGCTCGGAGTCATTTAGACACAAACTTCCGAGCTCCTGAACCCGTACCTACTCCAGCCACTCTTTCAAGGACCCGCAGCATTGCCGGAGACACTGCCTCATCTCCACTCGTTTGGTCCTGAAATTCTCCCTCCACAGCTGGCAGACCCGGGATCTTATTTCCTGACCCATGGCCAAACCCTGCTGGTTCAGACACGGTCATCCTACCCCTACCACGACCACGCGGCGGACGTCTACGACCTCTTGTACTCATTCTTCCGATTTGCATTTATCTGATTAAAAATTTTATGAGTTATTACTTCTTTCCACTGATTATCCACGAACAATCTTATAAAGAATAGTTTTAAGAGTGATTCTTTCGAATTCGAGCCTATCTACAGTTTCAGTTTCAGACTTACCTCCTAAAAACCACATACATTCAACATTCATCAAACAAACAACGTTCATGAACCTACATTCAACGTATAGGGGTATCTTTATCATTTCTCTACCCAAGGGTATTTTCATAATTTTAACCTACAAGGGTATTTTCGTAATTTTCCAAAATAAGGTTCCGGGTGATTTGGCGAAATAAGGGTATTTTGGAAATTTTCCAACTCGGGGGTATTTTGGTAATTTCACAAATTTGGGGTATTTCGGTAATTTATAAATTCGAGGTATTTCGGTAATTTTGAAATCTAAGGGTATTTCGATAATTTTGAAATTCAGGGCTATTTCGATAATTTTGAAATTTGGGGGTATTTGATAATTTTGAAATGGGGATATTTGATAATTTTGCCAATTGGGGTATTTTGGTCATTTACAAATCAAGGTAATTTGGTAATTTTACAAATCGGGGATATTTTGATGTTGTTGTTCTTTGTTGTTGTTTTTGTTTTCTATGGAAAATTGAGTTGACTTTGTAAATCGGGGTATATTTACAAATCATGGGTATATTTTTTTCAAAATAAGGATATTTTAGCAATTTTGTGAGAAAAACAGGTGGCTGGTCCCATTCGGGTATTAATTATAAGTTTTGGCCTGTCAATAAGTCCTCATGGTTAGGGTGAGCAATACCTACGCACTGTAGGATTCTAGTGAAGAGAATGTGAGTCACTAGGGCTGCTTAAATACCAAGCTCTCCCTGTATCCACTCCTAAACATGAGTATGCCTGTTGCCACACCCTAACCTCGGCGACTAGTTCACGAGTTTGTTTGATAAATTAAGTCTTATGGAATTTGAGAAGTTGTTTAAGCTAAGCCTATAGTCCATCAAAGTCTAATTAAACTAGCCTACGTCCCATAAAGCCCATCAAGCCCACAAATATCTATCACACAATGGTTTAGAGTACTTACCTGGCGGACTTGGGCCAGAGACGCAGGTGCCATGCCGAGCTAACAAACCTGTTATCATTTCAAAAAAAACAACATGCAAGTTTCAAAAGCCCACCTTTTAAAAACATTTTGAGCCCAAAAACCCCAAAGTTGAGTTTTAAACCGGGCTCTGATACCAATTTGTAACACCCTAAACTCGGCCCAAACACTACAACCGGATCTGGTATGTCACTAAGGAAATTTTGTAAAACATGTTGCATTTTTAGAAAAACATTTTGGTAAAGTTTAACCTTTTATTAGGAAAAATTTATAATTTATAGTTTTAAATAAAATATTCCTTTATGAATTAAAACCCAAATTTAAATACATGCCTTAGTTCAATTAAAATAAAAATTTAAATAACTAAAAGTAATAAAAGCCCGTAATAAAACAAAATATAAACTGGTGGCCCATGGCCTTATTACAACAGATTTAAAATCCATTAAATAAGAATATAAAATAATAACTAGAGTCTTTTGTTGTATCCAAATGTTCTTTTGCATGGCCACCTTGCGTTCCTCTCTACTTTGGTCTAATGCACTAAATGCTACCGAAATGTTAATTAATTGGTTGAGTTGCGAGACTCAGTGTGCAACCCTCATGCACCATTAGATTTGGGCCCTAGCCCCATAAAACTAAAATAATCAGAATTAATATACATAATAAAAATAATATGCAAGCCCAACCCAAATCCTAGGTTTCCATCCGCAACACGCCCCCGTACCAGTTATTCACACCATTGGGGATTTCTACAATCAACCCATACCGCTACACGCCTTGATGGCAGTCGTGCTGCTCATCATCAGATCATGGCCATAGCCACTACAACAGATCACGGCAAAAGTCGCTACAACAGATCACGATAAAAACTGTTACAATAGGTCACGGTAAAAACCGCTACAACATATCACGGTGAAAATCGCTACAACATATAACTTCCTCCTTTCATCAAACCCAACCCATGCAATCACATAAAATCAATATACTTATATCGTTTAATCAGAACATTCACTAACCTGATGATTTGTTTTTACCCTCTTTGGGTTTCCTCTATTATGCCCGGATTTCGGCATTTATCAAAACATATAAGACTTATAATCATATATTAATCAAGCAGATCTAGATGGTGGGAAAGTGTTACACACCTAATATCGTGAAATCCAATATTCTTAGTCGATATCCTTGTTATCCCGATCTACAACTTTGCTCAAAAGCGGAAAGATGTGAAGCAGGGGCCTCTCCTATATTCGGCCATGGTTAGTGTTCTACCCGATTTCATATATTTATAAATAAACCAATCTCCTTACCTTGAAATCCACGAAAATAACACGACTTGAGTGTTATGATCTTTGACTTAGAGATCTAGCGTTGGACTCTCTTCGATCCCGAAATGCCGAAAATAAGAAAAACCCTTGATTAGTCACTAAATAGCCATTCGACTAGGGACTTTGAAAAGCCGAGAAATATTGGAAACTCAAAATCGACACATACCTATTGTTTTCTTGATTCGACACAAGTAGACTTTCTTGAAAAAAATTCGCAACTTCGTGGAGGTGAGATCTAAGAATTTCAGGTTTTAGAAGATTTAAGAATTGAAGAGATGGCTAAAAGAGATTTGGCCAATGAGTATTAATGAGAAGAATAGAATAATAGAGATGTGATTTCGCTTTTAGGAATTAGAAGAAAAATAACAATAGAGGTTAAAAGATTCTACCAACGAGAAAATTTTAGAGAGGAAGAAAGGGTGAAAAATGGTGGTTTTCGCTTTTGAGAGGAAGAAGATGAGAAAAGAAAATAAAAGAAAGGCTTCCAAAATTTCGACACCCCTCTTTATATAGAAAACCGATTCCTCCCTTTAGAGATTGATTTTCACCAACACGCCACACATGATAGCTCCTATCCCTTTTCCCTTATCTTAATCTATTATCTCCTCAAAATAGTATTTATCCGCTTATTATCCTTAAAGACTAAATCCCCAAATAATAGCCTTTATCGCTTATTATCCACATAGAATAAATATAATAAAATTCCTAAAAAAATAGCCTTGTGTCATCCACTTCCCTAATCCCTAATGCCAAATTTAACTAACTTAAATTAGAAGATTTGGGCTCCTTAAAACTTAAAATTTGGGCCCCTAACACTTAAATTAACTCATTCCACATATTCATCCATTAAACGCATAGGCCCAAAAATTTAGGATGTTACAGTTCTACCCTCCTTAAAGAAATTTCGTCCTCAAAAATTCCATCTAACTAGAAATCATACTACCTAAGTCTCACCACTATGCTTTCGTTGTACACTCTAATTCTAAAGCCAAAATAAACACTTAGTATACTATGGTAGGGTACGCACCATTATTTGCATCTGAAGCGTCTCCGTCCCCTTGGCGATGTGCTGTATAGACCAAAGCTGGCTGCCTCGCCTCAGCATAACCTGCACCTCTACCTTGTGCTTCACGACCGCAGCCATAACCATCACCTCCCCTGGCTGGCCACGACCTCTCTGAGGCTGCTGACCACCTCTCCTATCCTGATCAGAACCTCACCCAGTTGGCTATGCCTAATCCACCTGTGGACGGTCCTTGATCATATGGTCCGTGGATCCACACCTAAAGCATTCACCGGTTCTCCATCTACACTCCCCATAGTGCATCTTCCCACACGAGGGACATGAATGATTCTGACCCGTCGGAGCACGAGCTGGCCCATTAAACCTAGGCCTTTTCTGAAAACGCTCAGATGACTCTGACGATCCAACATTCCTCTTATTCATATCTCTATCCCAATTCCTATCTCTCTCTTGTCTTTCAGTCCGCTTCACCTCCTCAGCTATCTTAACTTTCTCAACTAACACAGCAAAGTCCCTTTCTCGCTGCGGTGCTATCAATACCCTTAACTCATTCCTCAATCCATCCTCGAACCGCACACAATGTTCATATTCAGTCGCTACCATTCCTCTAGCGTAGCGGCTCAAGTGCAGAAGCTCTGCTTCATATTTGGCCACAGTCTTACTTCCTTGCACCAAATTCAGAAATGCCTTCCTTTGTGCATCCATATAGCTGGTCCCAACATACTTTCCCTGAAATGACTCTTTAAAGAAGTCCCAAACAATGCAGTCTGCAGAAGTACCCTCCTTCACCGTGAGCCACCACTGATAGGCCTAGCCTCGAAGAAGAGATACGACCCCTTTCAACTTCTCCTCCACCGTAAAGTCAAGGTCATCCATTATGCGCTAAGTTGCCTCTAACCAATACTCAGCTATGTTAAGGGCTACGCTAGAAACTCCCCTAAACATTTCTACTCCGTTGGCTCGGAGTCCTTTAGACACAAACTTCTGAGCCTGAACCCGTGCCTACTCCAGCCACTCTTTCAAGGACCCACAGCATTGCCTGAGACACTGCCTCATCTCTACCCGTTTGGTCCTAAAATTCTCCCTTCACGGTTATGCACTAAGATCTCATTTCCGACCAATGGCGGACCCTCTTGGTTCTGGACACGATCATCCTACCCCTACCACGACCACGCGGCGGACGTCCACGACTTCTTGTACTCATTCTTCCGATTTGTGTTTATCTGATTAAAAATTTTATGAGTTATTACTTCTTTCCACTGATTATCCACGAACAATCTTATGAAGAATAGTTTTAAGAGTGATTCTTCCGAATTCGAGCCTATCTACAATTTCAGTTTCGGACTTACCTCCTAGAAACCACATACATTCAACATTCATCAAACAAACAACGTTCATGAACCTACACTCAACGTATAGGGGTATTTTTGTCATTTCACTACCTAGGGGTATTTTCGTAATTTTAACCTATAGGGGTATTTTTGTAATTTTCCAAAATAAGGTTCTGGGTGATTTGGCAAAATAAGGGTATTTTGGTAATTTTCCAACTCGGGGTATTTCGGTAATTTCGCAAATCCAGGGGTATTTCAGTAATTTTACAAATCTTGGGTATTTTGGTAATTTATAAATTTGGGGTATTTCGATAATTTTGATATCTGGGGGTATTTCGATAATTTTGAAATTTAAGGGTATTTCGGTAATTTTGAAATCTGGGGGTGTTTCAGTAATTTTGAAATCTGGGGATATTTCAGTAATTTTGCCAATCAGGGGCATTTTGGTCATTTATAAATCAAGGGTAATTTGGTAATTTTACAAATCAGGGATATTTTCATGTTGTTGTTTTTGTTTTTGTTTTCTATGGAAAAATTCTGTTGACTTTGTAAATCGGGTTATATTTGCAAATCATGGATAATTTTTTTCAAAATAAGGATATTTTAGCAATTTTGTGAGAAAAGCAGTATTGGTCCTTTCGGGTTTTAATTATAAGTTTTGGCTGTCAATACGTCCTCATGGTTAGGGTGAGCAGTCACTACACACCGGTAGGATTCGATGAAGAGGAGATGAGTCACTAGGATCGCTTAAATACCAAGCTTTCCTCAGATCCACTCCTAGACATGCGTATACTGTTGCCACACCCTAACTCTCGTGACTAGTTCACGAGATTTGTTTTGGTAAATTAAGTCTTATGGAATTTGAGAAGTTGTTTAAGCTAAGCCTATAGTCCATCAAAGTCTAATTAAACTAGCCACGTCCCATAAAGCCCATCAAGCCCACATATATATATCACACAGCGGTTTAGAGTACTTACAGCGAGACTTGGTAGGAGACGCAGTGCCATGCCGAGCTAACAAACACTCTTATCATTTCAAAAAATCAACATGCAAGTTTCAAAAGCCCACCTTTTGAAAACGTTTGGAGCCCAAAAACCCCAAAGTCGAGTTTTTAACTGGGCTCTGATACCAATTTGTAACACCCATGTAGACCTAATTTTACCCGGGCCTATTTTAAACCCAAACCCGAAGCCTAATTAAAACCTAAGCCCAATAACATCAACCAACCCTAGCCTAAAACCTAACCAGCCCAAACCAATCAAAAAAGAAAAAAGAAAAACAAAACCCTAGATGCCGCCCCTAGCCCTCTGACTCCTGGCCTTCTGACCTTGCCAGCACCACTTGCTCGACCGCTGAGGCCACTGCAAGACCGCCGCCACCGCCCAAGCACCTGCAAATAATAAATAGGAAACGACAGCAAGCGATTTAAAAAGGCTATAAAAGCCGATTAATAGATTTGTAAAAGAGAGGACCCTTTTTTTTTCTTTTTTCCGCAATCAATAGAAAAGAAACAGATTCGATCAATACCAAAAACAAATTCAAAGCAAAGTAGAAACAGATTCGCGAAATTTTAAACTCAAATACAGAGATCCAAACACGAAAGTGCAGAGAAAAAAATATATAAAACCTACTGAAAACGAAGGCCGAGGGAAAGGTAAAATTTTTGCATTTTCGAACTTTCCGTCTTTCTTTTTTTTGATACACACACACACACACACACACACACACACACACACATATATATATATATATAATAGTCTAAAAATGGAAAAAATAAAAAATATAATCTTTTACCTTTTTCGGCCACCGTGGGCGGTGGTCAAAGCACCAACGCCGACGACGGTGAACGGCGGCCCACTCGTCGGATTTCCCTTCCCCTTTTTGCAAAGAAAAAAAGAAGAAGGAAAATTTTTTTTTAATTGACAGCACAAATGAATTTTTTTCAGGGTTTTGGGCCTTATATAGCCCACTGAAATGACGTCGTTTTGGGGGCTGGCCTTTAACCCCGAAACGACGTCGTTTTGGCCTTGACCCGATCCGACCGACCCGACCCGCCTCAAGATCCGCGTGTTTTTAAACCAAAGGGGAAATTGCGCTAATGGCCCTCCTGCATTTTTGTGTTTTTTTTAAAATCAAATCTTTAGTTATTGCAATATTGGCCCAGCAATTTCATGCGGTTTGCAATTCGGGCCTCCTCCTCGACGCTTGCGTTTTAACTTATGGAAAAATTGCCCCTTTGGTCCCTCCAGTCCTTTCGCGCGCGTAAATAGGCCCCTAATCTTTCTTTTATCTTAAATTTGCCCCAAAATTTTGCTTTTTAATTTAATTTAGTCCTATTTTTATTGTTTCACTATTTTTAACTTAGCTAAAACTTATTACTATTATTATTATTTTTATTATTATTATTTACCATTATTATTATTTTATTATTAATACTATTATTATTATATTATTATTAATTTTACTATTATCTATTATTACTACTGTTTATTTAGTATTATTAATCAATATTATTCTTGTCACTATTATTTCTTTACCATTATTATTTATTATCTATTATCATTACTATTACTACTATTATTATTATTATCATTTTATCTTTCGTTTATTTCTCGTTACTATTTATACATTACATATTATTAGTGTTACTTATATTTTCATTGTTATTATTCAATTATTATTATTATTATTATTATTATTATTATTATTATTATTATTATTATTATTATTATTATTATTATTATAACATTGTTGTTATTATCTTTAGTATTAATATATTATTTTCATTCTAATTTCGCTATCGCTATAACATTATTCTCACCTTATTTTATACTTTACTATTTTATTATTTAATTATCATTATTATTATTATCCTATTTTCATTAGTCTGCTATTACTATTATCCGATATTGTCATCATCATTATTAGTAGTATTTTTACACATGTTCATCATTAAACAAAATACACTTCGTAAAATTATCATATTTCATTTAAGGTTTTAGAATAAAGGTGATGTTTCGTATTTAGGAATTCGAAAAATAGTACCCTAACGTGCTGGGTTGCGATTTTCTGTTTAACTAAATAACTTTACATCCCTTTTACGAAGTTTCGCAAATCACGAGATGACTTTGATTACGAGAGATTAAAACATTGTGTCCTAACGAGCTGGGTGTGATGTTTATATCTTTTCGCGATCTCAAGTTTTGACTCGAGCCTCTTCTTCGATTTAATCCGATACGATGCATTTTGTAAAATCGCTACACTCCATTTAAAGGTTTTTAAAATAAAGGCAATGTTTTGTATTTAGGAATTCGGGGAATAGTGCCCTAACGTGCTGGGTTGCGATTTTCCGTTTGACTAAATAACTAAACATCCTTTTGATAAACTTCGTAAAACCATGAGATAGCTTTTATTACGAAGGTTTAGAATATCATGTCCTAACGTCTTTGGATGTGATGTTTGTACCCTCTCGAACAAAGAAATCTCAAATATCCTAATACCTTTTAAGGATCCGTATTTTAAAACCTTTTCAAAATTCGACATTAAGACACTAATTAATCATTTTGGTACCAATTTTGGGCGTGTCGAGGGTGCTAACCTTCCTCGTATGTAACCGACTTCCGAACTCATTTTTTGGATTTCAGACCAAAATCGTTGTTTTGATAAATCAAACTGCTTATTAAAAACAACCGTTTTACAAGGTGACCCGATCACACCTCAACAAAAAGGGATTGGTGGCAACTCTCTTTTTTCATTTTAAAACCCAAAGTCGAACCCTTTTCATTCGCCAAAAAATGGTTCGAAACTGACTTGGCGACTCTAATCGGGAGCCGATTTAGAAAGTCAAACCACAAATTGATTATTTTCTGCCTTTTGTCGAAATTTGAAAGTTAGATTTGAGAATTACGATCCTTTTATTGCATGTTGTTTTAATTTTGCATTGCATTGCATGACCGTTGTGGTCGCACCTTTAAGTGGGAGTGAGAAACTACCTTCGTGAGGTCTTCACCTCCGCAAGGTGATAGTGGATCGCCGGATACATTCGTACCTATGTCTTCGTGAGATTTTCATCTCCATGCAGCCATAGGGAAATGTATTCCCGAATCGAACTTCGGTCTATATGAGCCTATAATGGGTGAGGATCGAGGAATCGCTAGTTCTGCACTTACCTTAGAACCAAACCACATGTAGTGAACCGTAAGAACCCACCTTAGGTAGAACTATGTTAAACCCCTAGTGGTCACCGGATAGGTACTCTATTTTGTTTATTTCTCCGTGCTAACGTGTTTTGTTTTGTTTGTGATTACATTGCATTGCATCACACCGCATCATCTTAGAAAGGAGGTGTTGATTCATATTCGATTGCTAAATAGAATAGTTTATCATAAGGAAATGTGTTACTTGATAAAGTGGATTATAATACGATCGTTCAACATAGTCCGTAAACAACGAGAGGACCGATAGCCTGAGTATCAATACAAGACTTTCCCGAGGATTCAAGCCGATAAAGATTATTCGAGAGTCATCATGTCTCTATTTTCTAAAAGAAGCTTATGAACATCGCGAACGATAAGTGAGCGAAGAGGTACGGCCTGGATCAAGCAACAAGGAGCTAGAAGAGGTATCTATTAAGAAAGTTCACAGGGCACGACCATAACATCTGGATACGAAGAAAAAGATTGGTTTTTTCACCTGGGCTATGAGGATAAAGCCGTATATGCAATCCGTTTTATGTAAAGAAATGTATTTTCTAGAAAAGTTCTTCTAATGAAATTGAATTCATAATCAACGCCTCTCTTTCTTTGTGCATTCATTTCATGCATTTGCATTGCATTTCATGCATTTGCATTGCATCATATCACATGCATTAAAATTTGTAGAAAGACCCTAATTAGGTGAAGTTATTTCAGTAACCTAGAAGTCATGGACCGAAGATTGGAGAGATTAGAGCAAAGGCAAATACTGATGCAAGAGCAATTGGCTAAAATTCAACAAGATATGCGAGATCAAATGAATATGATAGGACAGTTAACCAAGAAACTAACCGGAGGACGTGAAAAAAGGAGTGGTTCAATGGTTAACGGTATGGATGATGATGAAGAAATCGTTTACTCCCCGATAAATATTTTGACTCAACTAGACGCGCAGTCGTATGGGGTACATGCCATTATCGAACCCCAATGTCAGACTAATACCTCGGCCTCGTTGAACTTCTCGATGGGCTCGTGTTTTAACCCTGAGGATGATCGTGCCAAATTGATTGTTCAGGCAGAGATAAAGGAAAGGAGAGAGTGGACTTTGAAGGCCCCGAAGAAGAAGAAAAGGAAGCGGTAGTTTGAGCCCGGTGTGAAGCGATTAAGGATGGTGACTACCAGCTATCGAGGGCCCCTTAGGCAGGATTTCAACTCAAAGCCTAACGCCGGAAGGCTCCAATTCACGTCTATCCCGATGACATATAAGGAGCTCTATCAAAATTTATTTGATGTGCATGTGGTGTCTCCTTACTACTTAAAACCAATACAGCCTCCATACCCCAAATGGTATGACACAAAAGCTCAATGTGAGTATCATGCGGGGATTATAGGACATTCAATAGAAAACTACCTTACTTTCAAAAAGTTGGTGTAAAAGCTCATTGAAATGGGAATTGTGAAGTTCGACGATTCTTCAGAACCTAATCGCTCTGACAAAGCAGTAAATGCGATGGTTGGAGGTAGAAGCAAGAGAGTTGCGATGCCTTGAATAAGACAAGAACCCAAAAGGAATATCGAGGAGTCTGAATAACATATCCGAAGAGGGAATTTGGGGAATAAAGTTTTCAAGCCCTTATATGCTTGGGAGAGTTTTGAACAATGGGACTGTGGAAGAAATCCCTGCGTTTTTAGAGCTAATCTAGAGTAATACTCGGAACACACTTGTTGCTTTAAGTATAGAAGCAATCACGGTCCTTTTGTGAAACGTGACTTTGTATAAGACATCGTTATTTTCAATGAAATGCATCTCCACCATCTTTTGAGTAAATTTTTTTCTATTTTGATTCATCATCATTATTCTTCTATTCTTTAGATATTCTTCTAAATATCTCCATTCTTCATACATCATGCCAATAAAAATGCTTAGATTCCTTTGTTCTATGAGCCTTTATTCATCTCCATAACAGGTCCCCAAATATCAATGATTTGAGTAACGCTACCGATGACTCAGAATGTCCTTTTGAGCAAGATATGGGTACGGAAGATTTTCAGGATTTTGAAGATGACCAATGTTGTGACCTATCTCCTGAACTATTAAGGATGGTAAAATAAGAGGAGAAACAAATTCTACCTCACAAGGAGTCAGTGGAAATAGTGAACCTGGGGGATGGACAAGAAAAGAAGGAAGTGAGGATCAGAGCTGGTATTACCGCAGAGACAAAGCAAGACCTCATTGAGTTACTCCAAGAATTCAAAGATGTCTTCGCGTGGTCGTATCAAGACATGCTTGGGCTAACCACTGATATTGTGGTACACCGTTTGCCCATAAAAGAAGAAAACAAGCCAGTCCAATAGAAACTTCGGAGGATGAGGCCAGACGTTTTACTGAAAATAAAAGAGGAGGTCAGGAAGCAATTTGACGCAGGTTTCTTACAAGTGGTTAAGTACTCGGAATGGGTAGCCAATATCGTCCCCGTCCCTAAGAAAGATGAGAAAGTACGAATGTGTGTAGACTATAGAGATCTAAACAAGGCTAGCCTGAAAGACAATTTCCCGTTACCTCATATCGACACCTTAGTGGACAATACGGAAGGTTATTCATTGTTCTCGCTCATAGACGGCTTATCAGGATACAACCAGATAAAGATACTTCCTGAAGACATGGATAAGACCACGTTCATAACCATGTAGGGAACCTTTTGCTATAAGGTAATGCCATTTGGGTTGAAAAACGCAGGAGCAACATATCAGAGAGCCATGGTAACCCTATTCCATGACATGATGCGCAAAGAAATTGAGGTTTATGTCGACGATATGATCGCCAAGTTTCGAACTGAAAAAGAGCATGTCCAAGTCTTAAGGAAATTATTTTTGAGGTCGAGAAAAGTCCAACTAAAGCTTAATCCAGAAAAGTGTACCTTTGGAGCGGTCGAGAAGCTGCTAGGATTTATAGTCGATGAAAAAGGATTGAGGTTGACCAGACAAAGTCAAGGCAATACAAGAATTGCCTCCGCCACGCACTTAAAAAAGAAGTTTGAGGTTTCTTAGGAAGATTAAATTACATTGCTCGGTTCATTTCACGGTGACCGAGAAATGTGACCCCATATTCGTCTTCTTAAAAACACAATCCGGTGTGTGGGACGAGGAATGTCAAGACCTTCGACAAAGTAAAGCAATACTGTCCAATCCTCCAAAGATTGACACCGCCTAATCCGTAAGCCTTTAATCCTCTATTTGACGGTGCTTGATAATTCAATGGGATGTGTGCTCTACCAACACGATAAGTCAAGAAAAAAGAAAAGGCAATATACTACCTTAGTAAAAAGCTCACTGAATGTGAAATGACGTACTCGCTAATTGAGAAACTTTGTTGCCCCTTGATCTGGACAACCCGGAGATTAAGGCAGTATATACTGTATCATACGACTTGGCTCATCTCGAAGCAAGACCCTCTAAAATACATGATGGAATCGACTACCTTGAATGGTCGGTTGGCCTGATGGCAAATCCTATTTTCTGAGTTCGACATAGTTTATGTAAACCAAAGGTGGTGAGAGGGAGTGCAATAGCGGATTTTCTAGCCAGTAGAACTCTGCCAAATTACGAGCCTTTGAACTTTGATTTCCCTAATAAAGATCTAATGTATGTGGCAACCACTAAAGAAGGTACCCCAGAAGATCGTCCTTGGGCACTGAACTTCGACGGGGCATCAAATGCTGTGGGCAATGGAATTAGGGCAGCTCTGGTATCCCCAAATGGAGATCATTACCCATTTACTTTTAGGTTGGATTTTGATTGCACAAATAATATGACGAAGTACAAAGCTTGTATCATGGGTATCCGTGCCGCTATGGAACGCAAAATCAGGGATTTATCAACTTAAAGGAGAATGGGAAACGAGAGATCCCAAGGTGGTTGAATACAAAAGATTGGCCCAAGATTTGATCAGAGAGTTCGACGATGTCACTTTTCATTGTTTACCCGAGACGAAAACTAAATGGTTGATGCTTTGGCCACCTTAGCCTCCACGGTCCAAATAAACGAGAATGAGGATATGAAGCCTATCTGAATGAGCATTCATCAAGACCGACCCATTGCTACAATATTGAGGAAGAAGAAAAGCGGCCTACCATGGTACCATGATATATTTGATGCGTGAAAATCGTGAATACGGGACCAAGCAACCGAGAACGATAAAAGGACGTTGAGAAGACTAGCTTGTGAATACGTCCTGGATGGAGAGGTCCTATACAAGAAAAGGAAAGATCAAGTGCTGCTGAGATGTGTGGATGCCACCGAGGCTAAGTTAATCTTGGAAGAAGTCCATGAAGGCGTCTGCGGAACTCACGCCAATGGTCTCATAGTAGCCAGACAAATAATGAGGTTTGGATATTATTGGTCCACCATGGAAGGAGACTGCATCAACTATGCCAAAAAATGTCATAAATGCTAGATTTATGGAGACAAAATTCATGTGCCTCCGTCACCTTTACACGTTATGACTTCCCCATGGCCATTTTCCATGTGAGGCATGGATGTCATTAGGACCAATCTCACCGAAAGCTTCAAATGGGCATCGATTCATCTTCGTGGTCATCGACTACTTCACCAAGTGGGTAGAGGCCGCCTCGTATGCTAACGCCACTAAGTCAGCGGTCAGTCGGTTCTTGAAGAAGGAAACCATTTGTCTATATGGAATGCCTGAGAGGATCATATCAGACAATGCATTGAACCTAAACAACGATGCGAGAAGCGGGAGTTTGCAACCAATTCAACATTAAACACCATAATCCGTCTACAATCGTCTAAAATGAATGGGGCGTTGGGCGACCAACAAAAACATCAAAAGATAGTGGGAAGATGACCGAGACCTACAAGGATTGGCATGAAAAATTATTGTTCAAGGCTTATGCTTATCGAACGTCTGTCCGAACCTCTACTGGGGCAACGCCTTTCTCATTACTCTATGGGATGGAGGCAGTTCTACCTATTGAAGTGGAAATACCTTCTCTTGAAGTATTGTCAGAAGTGAAGCTGGATGAAGCTGAATGGATCCAGGCTAGATATGATCAGTTGAACTTAATTGAAGAAAAGAGATTGAAAGGTATCCGTCATAGTCAGATGTACCAAAAGCGAATGATGCTAGCGTACAACAAGAAGGTGTGCCCAAGAGAATTCCATAAGGGAGGCTTGGTTTTGAAAAAGATCCTCCCCATACAAAAGAATTTCAGAGGGAAATGGATGCCAAATTGGGAAGGACCTTATGTGGTAAAAAAGGCTTTCTTTGGAAGAGCACCGATCTTGGCCGAGATGGATGGAAATAATTTATCCAATCCTATAAATTTGGATTCAGTTAAGAAGTATTATGCTTGAAGAAGGAAAAGGCTAAAGTGCAAACCTGCAAAGGGCTCTTTAAGACCTAAAAAAAAGAAAAAAAGAAAAAAAGAAGAAAAAAACCGGAGAGGCCAAAGCGAAAACCCGCAAAGGACGCTTTGAGACCAAAGGGGGCTTTGAGTCGAAAACTCGATAAGGACGGCTCAAATTTGCACGAAAGAGGAGGTATGTGACGATTTTGTTCTCCTAGAATTAGCAAAAAGGGAGGAATGTTACACCTCAGAACATCTACAAAGTACTGCAGATCTTCCAACGTCTATTCAAATTTCAAAATGATCTTGGAAGGATTGGTGAGTGAAGCTCAGTGCGATATCCGGGGCACCTATTTTTCTTTTACCCATTTTTATATTCTAATAATGTTTGCTTTTGTTGCTTAATCCAATTCCATTATTCATAAATTTCATTGTCATTTCAAATCTCTGAAGCTGTTTGCAATTGAAATAACGACCCATGGACCCATAATGCTTCCATAAAAGGAGTTCTGCCTATTACTCTGGAAGCCTTTAAACAGCGCAGGAACCTGAAACAGGACTGTTGTCTAAGAACCACCACACTTAGGGGTTGGAAACGTTCAAGGAAAAGGAGTCTAAAATCATGACTATTTCCCCAGATTCTCTGTCATAGATACCAGACGAGATATTGCGTCCGTGCCGTGACCTTGATGAGCGAACGAGCAATTACGGCCCTAAGCTTGTAAAAAGAGATCATTCTCATGACATCTCACATTCATGCAAATGTCCTCCATAATATCATTTAGTTAAGAGCATTCGATTTATTACAATCATTGCATCTTAATTATCATGAAAAATCATCATTCTCATGACATTCTACATTCATGTAAGTGTCATCCATATCACACATAGTCAGGAGAATTTGAGTCATTCCGACCATAGTATCCGTATCCTTTGGCATAAACACAAAGCAAGCATATAAAATCGAGTCTACAGATATGCCCCTAGAGGACGGTGTAGCAACACTATTAAAGATTACCCTATTGCCATCGACCAGCAGTGGAATGGGTTACCCTATTGCCATCGACCAGCGGTGGAATGGGTTGTCCTATTGCTATCGACCAGCGGTGGAATAGGTTGAAGATTATCCAATTGCCATCGACCAGCGTTGGAATAGGTTGAAGATTATCCTATTGCCACTGACCAGCAGTGAAATAGGTTGAAGATTGCCCTATTGCCACTGACCAGCAGTGGAATAGGTGGAAGATTGTCTTATTGCCACCGACCGTGATGGAATAGGTTGAAGATTGTCCTATTACCTTGACCAGCGGTGGAATAGGTTGAAGATTGTCCTATTACCACCGACCAGCGGTGGAATAAGGTTAAAATTGCCCTATTGCCACTTGACTGAAGTGGAATAGGTGGAAGATTGTCCTATTGCCACGACCAAAGATGGAATAGGTGGAAGATTGTCCTATTGCCCTTGACGGCGGTGGAATAGGTTGAAGCCAAATCCTACATCCACGACCAGCGATGGAATAGGTCAAAATTGTAGATCTTGTCGCCTAACCAAGAGTGGGGCAAGATCAAAGGCAAATCTTGGCTCCCAACCAAGATGGGAACATGATTTAGGCCACAATCCTATGTCCCGACCAGCGGTGGAATAGGTCAAAATTGTAGATCTTGTCACCCTAACCAATAGTAGGGCAAGATCGGCGAATCTTAGCTCCCTAACCAGTAGGGAACATGATTTAGGCCAGCGTCCTGTGTCACGACCGGCGATGGAATAGGTTAAAAATTATAGATCTTGCCGCCCTAACCAGTAGTGGGGCAAGATCGAAGGCGAATCTTGGCTCCCTAACCAGTAAGGAACATGATTTAGGCCACCGTCCTATTGCCACTGACCAGCAGTGGAATGGGTCAAAAATTGTAGATCTTGTCGCCCTAACCAATAGTGAGGCAAGATCAAAGGTGAATCTTGGCTCCCTAACCAGTAGGGAACATGATTTAGGTCACTGTCCTATGTTATTGACCAGCAGTGGAATAGGTCAAGATCGTCGATCTGTTGCCCTAAACAATGAGTGGAACATAATCGTCTGTCTTCTTGACTAGCGATGGAGCGAGTGAAGATTCCAAACCTTATTTCCACGAAGTTGCGAGCAGATTGAAGATAAGCAATCGGCAATCCGAAGTTGCGGAGCAGATTGAAGATAGCGATCGGCAATCTTGAAGTTGCAGGAGCAGATCAAAAACAGTAGATCTTGCCTTCCTAAGAGTGCAGTGAAGTGGATTGAAGATAGCGGATCGGCAATCTTGAAGTTGCGAGAGCAGATCGAAGACAGTAGATCTTGCCTTCCTGAGAGTGCGGTGAAGCGGATCGACATTCCTAAAGTTGTAGGAAGCAGACCGAAGACATCAGTCGGTGGTCCACGAGTTTGAGAATCAGATTGAAGAAAGCAGATTTGACATTCCTAAAGTTGCAGAAGCGCATCGAAGACATTAGTCTGGTGGTCCTTGAGTTTCTGAGGATCGATTGAAGAAAGCGGTTGACATTCCCGAAGTTGTAGGAAGCGGATCGAAGACATCGGTCTGGTGGTCCACGAGTTTGCGAGGATCGAGTTGAAGCAAATTTGACCTTCCTGAAGTTGCAGGAAGCAGATCAAAGACATCAGTCTGGTGATCCTTGAGTTTGCAAGGATCAGTTGAAAATAGTAAGATTTGACATTCCCGAAGTTGCGGAAGCGGATCGAAGACATCGGTCTGGTGGTCCACGAGTTTGCGGGGATCAGTTAAGCAGTTGACCTTCACGAAGTTCTGAAGCGGATCGAAGACATCGATCTAGTGATCCACGAGTTTGCGTGGATCAGTTGAAAATAGCAAGATTTGACCTTCCTAAAGTTGCAGGAGGCAGATCGAAGACATCAGTCTGGTGATCCCTGAGTTTGCAGGGATCATATTGAAGACAGCGGATTTGGCGATTCCTGAAGTTGCAGGAAGCAGGTCAAAGACATCAATCTGGTGGTCCACGAGTTTGTAGGGATCGATTGAGGATAGCGAACATGGCGATTCACGATGTTGCGGAGCAAATCGCGATGAAAGCGATTAAAACGAAAATCCTATACCTTTGAAGTTGTTGCAATGGAGTGGATCAAAGCAACAAAGTGCGATGGACTAGAACGAGGCTATCCAAGAAAAGAAGCATCGAGAAGTTAAGACTCGAGAAGACCAAGGGCAAAATTGGCTCTTTTAAAGTCTTTGCTCTATTCTCGTTACGACAACGAGCAAAGAGGGCATTTAGAGACCCAATTTTACCGGGCCTATTTTAAACCCAAACCCAAGCCCAATTAAAACCTAAGCCCAATAACATCAACCAACCCTAGCCTAAAACTTAACAAACCAAACAAACCAAAAAGAAAAAGAAAAACAAAACCCTAGCTACCGCCTCAGCCTCGACTCGGCCTTCGACCTTGCCAAAGACCACTTTTCGACTCGCCGAGGCCACCGGCACCACCTCGCCACCGTAAGCGCACGCAAACAATAAATAGGAAACGACAAAGAGCAATTTAAAAAGGCTATAAAAGCCGATTAATAGATTTGTAAAAGGAGGACCCTTTTTTTCCTTTTTCGCAATCAATAGAAAAGAAACAGATTCGATCAATACCAAAAGCAGATTCAAAGCAAAGTAGAAAGCAGATTAGCAAAATTTTAAACTCAAATACAGAGATCCAAACACGAAAGTGCAGAGAAAAAATATAAAACCTACTGAAAACAAAGGTCGAGGGAAAGGTAAAATTTTTGCGTTTTCGAACTTTCCGTCTTTCCTTTTTTTGATATACACACACACACACACACATATATATATATATATATATATATATAATAGTCTAAAAAAATAGAATCTTTTACCTTTTAGGTATTGGAGAACCTTTGGCGTCGACGACGGTGAGCAGTGCCCACTCACGGATTTCCCCTTTTGAGAGAGAAAAAGAAGAAGGAATTTTTTTAATTGACAAAGACAAATGAATTTTTTTTCGTGGCTTTGGGCCTTATATAGCCCTGAAACGACGTCGTTTTGAAATGGCCTTTAACCAAAACGACGTCGTTTTGGCCTTGACCGATCTAACTCAATTCGACCCGCCTCGGGATCCGCGTGTTTTTAAACCAAAGGGAAATTAGCTAATGGCCCTCCCGCATTTTGGTGTTTTTTTAAAATCAAATCTTTAGTTATTGCAATATTGGCCCAGTAATTTCATGTGGTTTGCGATTGGTCCCTCCTCGAATGACTGTGTTTTGTCTTATGGAAAAATTGCCCTTTTGGTCCCTCCAGTCCTTTCGCGCGCGTAAATAGGCCCCTAATATTTCTTTTATCTTAAATTTGCCCGAAATTTTAGTTTTAATTTAATTTAGTCCTATTTTTATTGTTTCACTATTTTTAACTTAGCTAAAACTTATTACTATTATTATTATTTTATTATTATTATTTACCATTATTATTATTTTATTATTAATACTATTATTATATTATTATTATTAATTTTACTATTATCTATTATTACTCTGTTTATTTAGTATTATTAATCAATATTATTCTTGTCACTATTATTTCTTTACCATTATTATTTATTATCTATTATCATTACTATTACTACTATTATTATTATCATTTTATCTTTCGTTTTATTTCTCGTTATTATTTATACATTACATATTATTAGTGTTACTTATATTTTCATTGTTATTATTCAATTATTATTATTATTATTATTATTATTATTATTATTATTATTATTATTATTATTATTATTATTATTATTATTATTATTATAACATTGTTATTATTATCTTTAGTATTAATATATTATTTTCATTCTCATTTCGCTATCGCTTATAACATTATTCTCACCTTATTTTATACTTTACTATTTTATTGTTTAATTATCATTATTATTATCCTATTTTCATTAGTCTTTGCTATTACTATTATCCGATATTGTCATCATCATTATTAGTAGTATTTTTACACGTGTTCATCATTAAACAAAATACACTTCGTAAAATTATCATATTTCATTTTAAGGTTTTAGAATAAAGGTGATGTTTAGTATTTAGAATTGAAAAATAGTACCCTAACGTCTTTGGGTTGTGATTTTACATTTAACTAAATAACTTTACATCCCTTTTACGAAGTTTCGCAAATCACGAGATGACTTTGATTACGAGAGATTAAAACATTGTGTCCTAACGAAATGGGTGTGATGTTTATATCTTTTCGCGATCTCAAGTTTTGACTCGAGCCTCTTCTTGATTTAATCCGTCGATGCATTTTGTAAAATCGCTACACTCCATTTAAAGGTTTTTAAAATAAAGGCAATGTTTTGTATTTAGGAATTGGGAATAGTGCCCTAACGTCTTTGGGTTGCGATTTTCCATTTGACTAAATAACTAAACATCCTTTTGATAAACTTCAAAACCATGAGATAGCTTTGATTATGAAGGTTTAGAATATCATGTCCTAACGTCTTTGGATGTGATGTTTGTACCCTCTGGAACAAAGAAATCTCAAATATCCTAATACCATTTAAGGGATCCGTATTTTAAAACCTTTTCAAACTTGAGCATTAAGACACTAATTAATCATTTTGGTACCAATTTTGGGCGTGTCGAGGGTGCTAACCCTTCCTCGTCGTAACCGACTTCGAACTCCTTTTTTGGATTTCATAGACCAAAATCATTTTTTTGATAAATCAAACTATTTATTAAAAACAATCGTTTCTGAGGTGACCGATCACACCTCAACAAAAAGGGATTGGTGGCGACTCCCATTTTTTTCATTTTAAAACCCAAAGTCGAACCCTTTTCGTTTGCCAAAAAAAATGGTTCCGACAACCCAAACCAAACCCAAACACTACAAGCTGGATCTAGTATGTCACTAAGGAAATTTTGTAAAACATGTCGCATTTTAGGAAAAACATTTTGGTGAAGTTTAACCTTTTATTAGGAAAAATTTATAATTTATAGTTTTAAATAAAATATGCCTTTATGAATTAAAACCCAAATTTAAATACATGCTTTAGTTCAATTAAAATAAAAATTTAAATAACTAAAAGTAATAAAAGCCCGTAATAAAACAAAATATAAAGCGGTGGCCCATGGCCTTATTACAACGAGATTTAAAATCCATTAAATAAGAATATAAAATAATAACTAGAGTCTTTTCTTTGGATCCAAATGTTCTTTTGCATGGCCACCTTGCGCTCCTCTCCGGCCGGTCCGATGCACTAAATGCTACGAAATGTTAATTAATTGGTTGAGTCGTGAGACTCAGTGTGCAACTCTCATGCACCATTAGATCCGGGCCTTAGCCCCACAAAACTAAAATAATCATAATTAATATACACAATAAAAATAATATGCAAGGCCAACCTAAATCCTAGGTTTCCATCCGCTACACGCCCCCGTACCAGCCATTCACACCATTGGGGATTTCTACGATCAACCCATACCGCTACACGCCTTGATGATAGTCATGCTGCTCATCATCAGATCATGGCCGTAGCCACTACAACAGATCACGGCAAAAGCCGCTACAACAGATCACGGTAAAAATCGCTACAACAGATCACGGTAAAAATCGCTACAACAGATCACGGTGAAAACCGCTACAACATATAACTTCCTCCTTTCATCAAACCCAACCCATGCAATCACATAAAATTAATATACTTATATCGTTTAATCGAACATTCACTAACACGATGATTTGTTTTACCCTCTTTGGGTTTCCTCTATTATGCCAATTTGGCATTTATCAAAACATATAAGACTTATAATCATATATTAATCAGATAGATCTAGATGGTGGGAAAGTGTTACACACGATATCGCGAAATCCAATATTCTTAGTCGATATCCTTGTTATCCCGATCTACAACTTTGCTCAAAAGCCGAAAGATATGAAAATAGGGCCTCTCTATATTCGGCCATGGTTAGTGTTCTACCCGATTTCATATATTTATAAATAAATCAATCTCCTTACCTTGAAATCCGAAAATAACACGACTTGAGTGTTCTTGATCTTTGACTTAGAGATCTAAGCGTTGGACTCCTCTTGAGATCCCGAAATGCGAAAATAAGAAAACCCTTGATTAGTCACTAAATAGCCATTTACTAGGGACTTTAATAGGAGAAATATTGGAAACTCAAAATCGACACATACCTATTGTTTTCTTGATTCAAACAAGCAGACTTTCTTGAAAAAATTTGCAACTTCGGAGGTGAGATCTAAAATTTCGGTTTTAGAAGATTTAAGAATTGAAGAGATGGCTAAGAGAGATTTGGCCAATGAGTATTAAGGAGAAGAATAGAATAATAGAGATGTGATTTCAGCTTTTAGGAATTAGAAGAAAAATAACAATAGAGGTTAAAAGATTCTACCAACCAGAAATTTTAGAGAGGAAGAAAGGGTGAAGAAAATGGTGGTTTTGACTTTTCGAGAAGAAGAAGATGAGAAAGAAAATAGAAGAAAGGCTTCCAAAATTTCAGCACACGCCTCTTTATATAGAAAACCGATTCCTCCCTTTAGCAGAGATTGATTTTCACCAACAACGCCACACATGATAGCTCCTATCCCTTTTCCCTTATCTTAATCTATTATCTCCTCAAAATAGTCTTTATCTGCTTATTATCCTTAAAGATGAATCCTAAATAATAGCCTTTATCGCTTGTTATCCACATAGAATAAATATAACAAAATTCCCCCAAAAAAATAGCCTTGTGCCGTCCACTTCCTAATGCCTAATGCCAAGTTTAACTAACTTAAATTAGAAGATTTGGGCTCCTTAAAACTTAAAATTTGGGCCCCTAACACTTAAATTAACTTATTCCACATATTCACCCATTAAGCGATAGGCCCAAAAATTTAGGATGTTCTGATTTGGACCAAAAACGCGTTATTGCTCGCTTTTTAGCGGCGTTTAGGCCAAAACGCCGCTATTGCTCGATTTTTAGCGGCGTTTAGACCAAAACGCCGCTATTGCTCGATTTTTAGCGGTGTTTGGACCGAAAGCTTCGCTATTGCTCGATTTTTAGCAAAGCGTTTGGACCAAAAACGCCGCTATTTCTCAATTTTAGTGGTGTTTTCTTGAAAACGCCTAACTTATAATATTTATGCGTTTTTTGTCAAAATGCCACTAAAACCCTATTTTCTGTAGTGTCTTTGAATCTTTATCAATTTCATTAAAATTAAATTATTGATGATGCCATAAAATATTCATGTTAAAATTTTACGTTGATATCAATTTTACATTTCATCGTAAAATAACTTTTATTAAAAAATCACATTTTTACATTTAATATATTTTTAATTTTAAAATACATGGTGACAAGAATCAAAAGATAATTGAAGCAACTAACAAGCAAAAAGCTAACATGTATATAAAAGATTAATAAATAAATTATGAGGGGATGAGAGCTAATAACAAATTTGATTACGATGGGTGACAATGGCTACAAGAATCCAAAGTCATTTTTTTAAATTTAACTCAAACAAAT
>CP106730.1:68887829-68989992 GCA_025506655.1 Gossypium rotundifolium | reverse complement strand
GGGCTTCTGTTTTCAAAGATTGATCCGAGATCGGGTTATTATCACCGCGAGTCGAGATTCGATGTGCCTAAGACCGCATTCCAATGAGGTACGGACATTTTGAGTTTTGGGTTATGCCTTTTGGGCTTACTAATACACCTGTTTTTTTATGGATTTGATGAATCGAAGTTTTCGACAAAGATTTGGATCGGCTTGTAGTAGTGTTTATTGATGATATCCTGATCTACTCCAAAGATGGAACCGAACATGCTGAGCACTTGAGATTAGTGCTACAGACTTTACGAGATCAGCAATTGTATGCAAAGTTCAGTAAGTGTGAGTTCTGGATAAAGGAAGTCACTTTTTGGGTCATGTTGTTTCACTTTCAAGTATTCGGGTTGATCCAACAAAATATCTGATATACTTGATTGAAACCACCAAAGAATGTCTCCGAAATTCGAGCTTTTTGGGACTTATGGATACTACGACGATTTGTCAAAGGCTTTTCCATGATAGCTACACCTTTGACAAAGTCGCTACGAAAGATGTTAAGTTCGAATGGTCAAAAAGTGTCGTAAAAGTTTCGATCGCTTGAAAGCCCTTTGACCAAGCTCTAGTGTTAGCTCAAATTAATCGGGTAAAGAATTTATTGTTTATAGTGATGCTTCTTTGAATGGCTTGGGTTGCGTTTTGATGCAAGAAGGCAAAGTTATAGCCTACGCTTCGAGACAATTGAAACCTCACGAAAGAAATTACCCGACTCACAATCTGGAATTAGAAGCCATTGTTTTCGCATTGAAAATTTGGCGTCATTACTTATTTAGTGAAAAGTGTCATGTTTATTTAGATCACAAAAGTCTGAAGTATTTAATGACTCAGAAGGACCTGAATTTAAGACAACGTAGATGGTTGGAATTATTAAAAGACTACGAATTGGTGATTGACTACCATTCGGGGAAAGCTAACGTTATTGCAGATGCCTTAAGCAGAAAATCATTTTTCACTCTTCGTGCGTTGAACGCACATATGGTTATGACTGGTGATGGTTCGATCATAGCCGAGTTGAAGGCTAGACCGTTGTTTATTCAGCAAATTAGTGATGCACAGAAAATTGACAAAGATATGATTGCTAAACAAATTTAGTGTGAAAATGATACAGAATCAGAGTTTCAAATTGACGCAAATGATTGTTTGAAATTCAAAGGCCGAATATGTGTTCCAAGGAATGTGGAATTGATTCGATGTTATTAAATGAGGCCCATAATAGTCACTTATCAAGACATCCGGTAGCACTAAAATGTATAATGATTTGAAACAGCTTCTATTGGTGGTCCGCATGAAACCGATATATCTCAATTTGTTTCAAAGTGTTTAATTTGTCGCAAGTGAAAGCAGAGCATCAAGTGCCTTCAGGGTTACTTCAGCCGATTATGACACCTGAATAGAAATGGGATAGAATCACTATGGATTTTGTATCTGATTTGCCTACAACATCGAAAGCAAGAAAGACGCAATTGGTTATTGTGGATAGATCGACTAAATCAAATCACTTTGTGCCGGTCAGATGACTATTCGCTCGATAAACTTGCTGAATTGTATGTGTCACAAATTGTAAGATTGCATGGTGTGCTGAGTTCCATTGTTTTAGACAGAGACCCAAGATTCACATCACGATTTTGGAAGAAGTTGCAAGATACTTTGGGTACTAAACTCCACTTTAGCACAACTTTTCATACGCAGACAGACGGTCAGTCTGAACGAACTATTTAGATACTTGAGGACATGTTGAGATGTTGTGTTCTCAAATTTGAAGGTACGTGGGAACGATACATACCTTTGATTGAATTTGCTTACAATAATAGCTTTCAATCTAGTATCAAAATGGCGCCCTACGAAGCTTTGTATGATCGCAAGTGTCGAACACCATTATACTGGACTTAGCTCAGTGAGAACAAGATACACGGGGTCGATTTGATTAAAAAGATAGAACAGAAAGTGGCTATAATCAGAGATAGTTTGAAAGCTGCATTAGATCGTCAAAAGTCTTACGCTGATTTGAAACGTAAAGACATTGAATTTCAGGCCGGAGATCGAGTATTCTTGAAAGTCTCTTCATGGAAGAAAGTACTCCGATTTAGTCGGAAAGGCAAATTGAGTCCGAGATTCATCGGGCCGTATGAAATCATCGAACGTATTGGGCCTGTTGCTTATAGATTGAAGTTACCCTATGAATTAGAAAAGATACATGACATATTTCACGTTTCGATGCTTCGTAAGTATAGATCA
This sequence comes from Gossypium rotundifolium, assembly GCA_025506655.1. Lineage (NCBI taxonomy): Eukaryota > Viridiplantae > Streptophyta > Magnoliopsida > Malvales > Malvaceae > Gossypium > Gossypium rotundifolium. The sequence goes on along the minus strand of CP106730.1, from coordinate 68,987,727 downwards.
TATCTGTCACATGTGATCACTCTGTCAGAGGTTGAAATCCGATCCGATATGACATATGATGAAGAACCGATTCGTATCTTAGCTCGAGAAGTAAAAGAACTGAGAAATAAAAGGATTCCATTAGTGAAAGTACTATGGAATAGGCACAGAGTTGAAGAGGCTACGTGGGAGCCTGAGGATTCAATGAGGCAACAATATCCGACTTTGTTTAACGGTAAGATTTTTGGGGACGAAAATCCATAAGGGGGAGAGTTGTAACAGACCGAATTTGACCCTAATCGGAACGGTGGTTTCGAGACCACGAATTTGAGTCCAAGAAATATTTAAATATTATTTTTTGTGCTTACTATATTTGAATTAATGTGTGTGAAAGTTTCGTAGAAAAATTTTATCGTTTAAGTGTTTAATTTAACAAAAAGGACTAAATCGCGTAAAGCGTAAAAGTTGCATGCTATAGTGAAAAGTGCCTATTTGATGATGGCTTTTTAAAGTGAGGCATTAAAAGGGAAATTAGCCCATTTTTAAGTTAGTGGGTGGCATTTGTCATAACTAACCTTAAGTTATATAATAGTTTTATTTTATGTTATAAGGTTAAATAAGTAATTAGTTAAATAACTTAATACATGCTAAAATGTCATAAAATAAGCCATCATCTTTTTGTTTTCTCCTTGGCCAAATGTGGGAGAAGGAAGAAAGCTTTGAATTCCTTTGAAATTTCAGCAATTCTAGGCTAAAATTCAAGGTGAGTTTTTAGTCGGTTTTTGTTAATTTTTATGTTTTTGAGATCGTTGCTTCAAACCGTAGCTGACCCATGTTAGAATTTTTAAAAATAAGCATGCTTGATGTTCGGCCAATGCTATGTTCTTGTGATTTTTGATGTTTTATGATTTTATATTAAAGATATGTTAAAGATTAGTATATTTTGTATTGGAAGTTTTGGAGAAATTGAGTATTTAGGGTTAATTTGTAAAAATAAATTTTTAGAGGGCCTTATTTGCAAAATAAATGAAAGAAATGGACTTGTATAGTCCCTATATATATTCGGCCCTTGAGTAGTATTGAGAAATTTTGTGTATTTTGTGTTTTATGCAAATAGGACTAAATTATAAAAAGTGAAATAGTAGGGGTAAAAATGGTAATTTGCCTATTTATGTGCTTAGGGACTAAATTGAGATGAAATGTGCTTGAATGAGCTAAATTTTAATGTGTTTAGATCAAGAACAAAGAAAAATGGATTTGGATCGGGGAAAGACAAAGGTTATCAAATAGCCGTTCTATACGGTCCGTCGATAGTCGAGGTAAGTCCTTAAGCAAAAGTATATTAAAGAGTTAGTTATGAATATGTCAAATGATAATATTTGTTAATTTTGGATATAAATTCATGTGTTAGCCGAATGTTAAGGTATTAAATTGTATTGAATATATTTTGTTAATGTGATATGAAAAGCCTATTCTGTTTAATATGTGAAAATAATATGAAGTATATGAGATGGTTGTGATTTTAGCACTAAGTGATGTGTATGGAAATGTAAAAGTGGTAATTTAATTGGCTTGAGCCTAGCGTGCCTTGTGCCTGGATCTATTTCGTGCTTAATGCCTAGTAGGCCTCGTCTTGGTGAATATATCAGCTTAATGCTGAAAGCGCTATATGCTTGTTTTAAATTTCAGACTTCAAGTCTAGCGGTGCAATGTGCCGTTGTATGTGGTTCAATTAGTGCTCACTTTGTTATATGTCGGTGAGTTTTCGATTCTAATTCTAGTTAAATTGAAAATGGTAAAGTTATGGATCAAATCATAGAAATTCTAAGTTACGAAAGCAAAATTAGAGAATTTATTATGAGGTATGTATTAAACATACTTTAATGTTATGAATATATGCTTGATGATGAGTAAATGAAATGATGAAAGAAAGTGATATGCATATGAGAGATGGAACTCGATTATAATGTATACTATGAGTGAATTGGTTATAGAAAAGCATGAAAAGATAAGTATTTGTACAAGTATCACTTTATGCATAAATGTGTGTGATTGTCTATTTAGTGTATAATATACTATGGTGAAGGAATGAAAGTTGACTTATATACAGTGACAAGGGATATTCGACTTTGGTAAATTAAGTATTAGGCCATGAATGAGTAATATTAAGAATGTTTATTTAAATGCTTGTATACTTGAATGTTACATTGTGGTTGCTTAAGACTTACTAAGCTAGCAGGTTTGTAGACGGCCCAAATTTGCCCAGGGCCCAACAATTAAACAACAAACCCAAAAAATAAAAAATGATGACCCAATTACAAAATTAACCCAAAAACAAAAAATAAAAAAATAGGCCCAATTACAAAATAAATACAAGCCCAAAAAAACCAACCCAATCAGAAAACAAAAAAAAAAAAAAAAAAAAAAAAAACAAGGAAAACCCTAGCCTCTCGACTTCGACGTCCCGACTTCGCCGCCTCAAGGCCAAGACTACCATCCGCTCCGTCCACCAGCTCCTCCACCAGAATCTGCAAAACAAAGACGAATACTCAACAAAGACAAAGAAGGCGAAAGGATTTGTCTTATTATTCAACTCTGGCTATAAAGCCATGAGAAACGATTGTAAAAAAAAAAAAAAGAGGGGGTTCCTTTCGAAGAAAACAGAGAGTGTTAAAGAGAAAAAAAAAGAGCTTTTCGGAAAGAAAAAAGGAGAGAAAGAAAGCAGAGATCCCCTCTTTTCTTTGTTTTTAAAACATCAATAGAAAGCATTTTTTTAGCGCAAAACATCAGATCCAAATACGCGCAAGAAAAACAACGCAAAAATCTCAAAAAATCGAAACAAACCGAAGGTGACCCTTTTATTTTCGAAAGTTATTTTTTTCTTTTTTTTATATATTTTTTAGCAGACCTACACTAAAAAACATAGATATAGTTTTAAAAAGAAAAAGAGACAAATAAAAAAAAAAACATAATTTTTACCTTCCCACCAAAACAGGCGGTGGTCGAGAATGCCACGGGCGACGACCTCCTGGCGGACCCTCGCCGAAATCCTCCACCTACCTCCCCGCAGAGAAAACAAAAAAAGTTTAAAGTTTTTTTTTTGAAAAGTCAAAATGAAAAAAAGAGGAAAAATGGAATTTATAAACATTAGAACGACGCTGCTAGGCCCGACATAAAGGCCCCAAAACGACGCTGCTTCATCGTGACCAAGAAGCGACCAACCGCCCAAAGGATCCGCGTGTTTTTCAAAAATGGAAAATTTATGCTGCCATGTCCTTCCGCATTTTTTATTTTTACAATCAAGTTTTTGATATTGCTATTTGGCCCGTAAACTTTGCGCGATTACAAATTTGGTCCCTATAAAACGCAAATATTAGACACTTTGGGTAATTTATATCCCATTCCCCCATATTTTCGCAAGATCACAATGGGGTCCTCCCCTTTCGCTTATTATAAATTAACCCTTAACTTTTATTCTTAATGCAATTCGATCCTTTTCGCTTATTTTGCAATTTGCACCATTTTTATCAAGTTATTTTTTTTTTTTTATTTTACTATTATTGATTTTTATTATCATCATTTATTATTTCCATTATATTTCACCACTGCTCATTATTGTTATTATTATTATTATTTATTATTATTATTAGTTTTATTACTTCATTATTATTAGTTTTATTACTTTGTTATTATTAGTTTTTTTATTTATCTTCATACATTTTGTTTTAATTATAGTTACCATTATTATTTTTTATTCTCAACGCTTTTTTACCTTTTTTACTTTTTTATTTATCACATTTAGTTTTACCAAAGATTATTATTTTACTTTATTTCTAATATTATTACATTATATTTTGTCTTATGCGTCATCATTATGTTTCTCGCTTATCATCGTTATTATTATTATTATTAATGTTGTTATAATTATCGTTATATTATATTGTTATCATAATATATTTACCATCATTATATCGTATATATTATATTATTATAGTCATTATATTATCCTCTTTTATATAATGTGTATATTGTTATTACTACCGTATCCCTTGCATGTACACGTCTCATCATTCTTTTGCATAACATCGTATTTTCATACTTTTATGTAAAGGTTTTTTCAAAACCTTAACTTTTATAACGACCAACGTTCCGCGTTAGCAATTCGAGAGAATCGAGCCCTAACTCACTGGGTTCCGGTTTCTTCTTGTTAAAGCTAAACAACGGATATTCTTTTTCTAATCACAACTTAAAATTTAAAACAATACTTAATCCCGAATTCAAATGTCGTGCCCTAACTTATCGGACTCGACACTTAGATACTTCGGATAAGTTTCTTTTCCTAAAATAGAGGCAATCTTCCGTATTTGAAATCTCGGAAATCGAGCCCTAACTTATCGGGTTCCGATTTCATTTGACTAATAACGAAGATCCTCTTCAAATAAAAACCAAGTTTCAAAAGGCGAGCTTAGTTTCGGAGTTTAAAGTATTGTGCCCTAACTTCATCGGACGTGATGCTTTACCTCTTCGAAAATAAGAAAGCCTTAACGCCCTTCCAATTTTAAAAATAAAAAGCATTGTATTTTCAATCCCTTTAAAGTTTTCAACAAATAGGACATCAATCAATCGCTTTGGTACCAATTTTGGGCGGTCGAGGGTGCTAATCCTTCCTCGCACGTAATCGACCTCCAATCCGCTTTTCTCAAAGTTCGTGGACCAAAAAGCACTGCTTTAGTAAATTAAATGTTTTATTAAAACGAAGGTGATCCGATCACACCAAATAAAGATCGGTGGCTACTCCTTTCCTTTTTTTTTCAAAATCGAGTCGACCGCTGCTTCACGCTTTCACCAAAAAATGGTTACGATACCATGCGACTCCATCGGGACGCGAGGGTCAAGCCATAGATTGATTGATTTTTGTCCTTTAATTAAAATGGTTTTGAAAAATCATGCTTCTTTTAACGATCTTCAATATTAGCCTTGTAAATATTTTGGCATTGCATTGCATGACCGTTGTGGTCACACCTTTAAGTGGGAGCGAGAAGTTATGCCTTCGTGAGGTTTTCACCTCCGCATGGGCTAGTGGACTACTTTAATACATCCGCATCTATGTCTCCGTGAAGTTTTCACTTTCGCATGGCCATAGGGAAATGTATTCCCTCGAACCAACTCGGTCCGCATGAGCCTATAATGGGTGAGGATCGAGGAATCACCGTTTCGGAACCTCGAACTTTAGAACTAAGCCGCATATAGCAAACCCTAAGAGCCCACCTTAGGTAGAGCCATGGCAAACCTTAGTGGTCACCCAAATAGGCATTAGTTTATTTTACTTACTTTACATTCCATGGTACTAACTTTTGTGTTTCTTTCTTTTTGTGCATATCATTTCATATTTTAAAGAGACATCGATTCACGGTCCGCTTCGAAGTTGGGAAGTCGGGTTATGGAAAGCGAATTCCTTGATAAAGTAGAAGACAATGCGGCAATCCGATATGGTCGAGCAATGCCAAATAGAAAAGGAGATAGCTTAGTCGGGGTATGTGTCGAACTACTAACTTCACCAATATCGTTGTCACGCAGAATCTAGCTCCGTGAGTTGAAAGAAATTTGGACTCAATGGGATGATGAAGCGAAGCAATGTTCTATGGTACTTACTACGACCGCCTTACCCGCTTGAGGTCAAAATAGACAAGCACTGCTCCGAGCAATGACCCGCCTCGAATGCCGCTTATAGCTATTTCTCCTTCTAAAAGTGGATCCGTTCCCACAAGAGAAGAGTATACGACCTTGCACGCTGCCCGAGAATTCAAGTTGACAAAGCTTATTCCAAGGCGGTTAATGGCCCAACCTTCGCAAAGAAGTTGATGAATATCACCGCATGAGTGAACAAAGGGGTCTCAAATAGGATGCGAAGAAGGGCGAGGTAAATGCATACCGGATATGTTTGAGAGACTGATTCGCGCATCCCGACACGAAGAAAAAGATAGACATCTTGGCCTTGTGTATTTACTACCGTAATCTTCCCCAAAGCTTTGAGGCACATTGATGAAGCAGCTTATTGATCTATTCACCGGTTGGACAAAGGGTCACACCTGCTCTCGCCATCTTAGCCAAACATTCAGATCCTTGACCGCATGCCGAGAAGAGGTGAAGGTGTTTATTGGGTGCGCAATGTTGTTGGCTTGGTTCCATAGTCACTTTTGGAAAATAGAGAAAGTGTCTTGCCGCTTCATGTCGTAAAAGTACTCCCCACTAGAAGAGATAGCAACTACGCTAGAAGAGAGGATGTGTCCAAGAAAACCGGATCGCGATCTTTCAAAACCTTCAAGAGGACGACATTGAATGGAAGGCTCCTCGGATGATTCCCGACAGATCCTTTATCGCTATGGAAGCTTTGACCGGGTTCCCTATTGGGAATTTAGTGCCACCGCCACGCCTTTGTCGGTCCTAAGGCAAGATGGTTCAAGGCGCTTGTACTAACGACATACCTGCTAGCTCAATGCGAAGTTTTCATATGAAGGGGAAGCTATAAGAAAAGGGTTAAAGAGATTTCTAGTGCTCGGAATCGATTCACGTAATGAGAAGATTGTCTACAGTGCCCGAGGACGACCACGTAATACATTGAATGGAGGGCTAGGAGGGTCAATGATAACATTCCCGAGCCAAATCCGTATACGCCCGATCAAGAGAAGAATGCATGCGAGTGGTCCCATCGTAATTAGAGGTTGTAAAGCAAGATTTTGAACGGATGAGCTCGAACTCTGAAAAGGATAGAAAGGTTGAGGAAGAAAAGATGCTCCTCCGCTTAGAAGTGGACAATCAAAATCGAGGTCGAGAAACTCAGAAAGGAAAAGCGAAAAGTAGAGGAAGACCGAGATGACTTGAAGACGGAGTACAAGAGGATGCGCTTAACGATGAAAAACGCAGGATTAGGGAAAACTTCGGAGCAGTGGCAACAAGAGGTCAGAGAGGAAAGAGCCAAAGTTAACAGCTGGGAGAAAAGTTTCATGAAATGCGAGCAGAAGGAAGACTTAGAGAAGGGCAGGACAGAAGACCAAAAAGAGAAAAAGGGATTAGAAGCTAGAATAGCTGAGCTTGGGCGATCTCTGCACCACTACCGAAGTCGAGACTCGGAAAGCCAACTAAAGTCAAGCCTAAAATGTAATAGAGGAACCGAAAGGTAGGGTTGAAGAGTTAGAATCAAGATTGCATAGTAGCGAGCTCCGATTGAGCTTCGGAAACAAGAGAAAGACGTTGGGAGGAAGAGCTTCACCATTCTTATGAGCAAGTTCAAGCCGGACTACCTCATGGGAGAAGCAATAATCCAGATTCGAGAAGTAGCCGATCACCCATGATTTTGGCTGAGGAGGTCGACATAGTGGGCATGAGATATGGGCTACCACCGGTCGTGATGAAGAGCTAATCTCTCGCTTGGAAAAATCAAAACCTTAGGTCTTAGGGCTAGAACGTATTTGTAATCTACTTTATGTAAAGGGTTTTGCCTTCTAATAAAGTTTTCTAAAATGAAGTTGATCAGAATCGATGTCTTCTTCCTGCATTCATGCATTTGCATTACATCATATTACATGCATTAAAGTTTATAAAAAGAAGCCTAATTGGTTAAGATTAACAGAGAAACAAAAGAGAAACAAGAGAGAAGAAAAGAAATCGAACCGGACATCACTACGGACTCGTATAAGACAAATGGATCAAAGATTTGAACAATTTCGTAAGGAGATGCAAGAATGTATGCAGAGCAAATAACGAAACTCCAGCAAGATATGATAGAACGGATGCAAGAGTCCCAAAACAACATGATGAGCCAGCTGGCGCAACTATTAGCCAATGAACGAGGAAAAGGCGCCGCTACTAGTTCAGGGAATAATGACGACCCTGCTTACCCTCCGGGATTTACCCCGCCAAACACTCAAGCACCACCAGAAATAGGTCCCCAAAGGACACCTTTTGTTATCAGGCCACAATGCCAGGTTGAGACCGTAATGCCGCCACGACTTTCCGATCGGTTCAGCAAGAATCCCGAGAAGGTCCGCTAACCCTATAGTCCCCGACTTTGATGAAATGGTGAAATGGATAAGGCAAAACGAACCTTCCCAAACAACTCGAGGATCGCTGCAAATGGTTAGAAGAAAATTTAAGGAAATAGAGATCACGACCATCGCTACGGAGTGGACGCTAAAGACTTGAGCCTAGTCCTGCACCTCATACTTCCGCCAAAGTTCAAGACCCCGATTTTGAAAAATACAATGGGACCAGCTTGTTCAAGCGCACATCACGATGTTCGCGGCGGATGGCGGGATATGTTAACAACGATCAACCGCTTATCCATTGTTTCCGTGATAGTTTGGCCGGGCCGCAGCCAAGTGGTACAATCACCACAATTGCACTCAGATCAAGTCATGGAAGGACCTAGCACAGCCTTCCTAAACAATACGGACACGTAGTCGATATAGCTCCTCGATCGAATCACGCCCAAAATATGGAGAAAAGCCAAACGAAAGTTTCAGCAAGATGCCCAATGGTGGAGGAAGTAGCCACGCAAGTTCACCACCGCCTTAGAAAAGAGACAACCATGTTGTTTGTCAATACCAAAGCTCCCTTCATTAATCACATGCTTGGAAGTGCCACAAAAGTTTTTCCGATATTGTCCGTGGGGAAATGATCGAGAATGCAATCGAAGCGGTAAAATAGAGGCCGGAGAAAGTACTAGAAAGACGGTCCCAAGAAGAGGGAGAGTGATATAAACAACATAGGTAAAGGTTATTCAAAACCTATTATCGTGAGCCACCAAGGACTATGACCCCGATCATCGTGAGCCCTTTAGACAGAGTCCAACACAAGGCAAAATACGGAGAAAATCCAATTTACGCCTATCCCATCCCATACAAGGAAATGTACCGAAATTATTTGACGACACGTTGTCTCCCCATTACTTAAAACCCTTGCAACCCCTGCACTTAAGTGGTATGATGCGAACGCACAAACGTATACCATGCAGAATCGTGGGCATTCTATAGAGCACTGTCTCGCTTTTAAGAAACTAGTGGAAAGACTGATCCAGATGGGAGTTATAGAAGTCGATGACACCTCTGGCAAGGGGCACCCGCTACCTAATCACGGGGTCAACATGATAGGCGAAGACGTGAGGAGAAGAGTAAAAAGGGATATTTCCGATGTGAAAACCCCAATGAAACAGTGTCCGAAGGAAATGATGAAAAGGGATTGGTTGTGACATGTCCAAGGGAAGAAAATGAAGAAACACTAAAGGGCTGTGAATTTCATAACTCAGAAGAGCACGAAATCCAAAGTTGCACCGAGTTCAGAATGCTGGTACAGGCGCTGATGGACAACAAAGAGCTAGAATTCTTTGAAAACAATGAAGGCCGGAAAGAGGGTAACATCTGCACGTTGGAGGATGAGTCAAAAGAAAAGCCTCGAGGCGAAAGCAATCCTTTAGTCACCATCTCACGATCAAAGGGCGACGGAGTGAAAATAAATTCGTGATTCAAAGCCTACTACTTTTTCATCCAAGACAACCAAAAGACTCTCGGGATTATAATTGCAACGTGACGATTCCTCGAAAAGGAGGTCCACAACAAAAGGGAGCCAGAGTATCCTAGGATCGTGATCCAAAACTCGCAACCTTTTCATATAAAGATGACAAGAAGGTCCCCGAACTATAATCGCAATGTGACGATTCCCGAGAGGGAGATTCGCCAACACTACAAAAAGAAAACCAAGAGGAAGGCTCCTACATCGCCAAGAAGGGAAAGCGCCACGACTTGTCAAACACAAAGACGGAGCACTCAAAAGGAAAAACTTGATGGGCGAACAAAAGAAAGAAAAGGGACCAAGCAAGAGACACATATAAACGAGCCAATGAAGGAGGAAGAAGCTAGGGAATTCTTAAAGTTTTTGAAGCATAGTGAATACAGTGTCGTAGAGCAGCTACATAAACAACCGGCTCATATATCGGTGCTAGATTTACTATTGAGCTCTGAAGCACACCGTAACGCGCTGATGAAGGTATTGAACTAAACTTATGTTGCAAATGATATAACAGCTAATGTCGGATCGCCGGTTAGCAACATAAGTGCCGATAACTTTATTTTCTTTAACGATGATGAGATTCTCCGGAGGTACGGGTTCCATCAAGGCTCTCCACATTACCACGCGATGCAAGGGATACACATTACCGTGGGTACTAGTCGACAATGGATCAGCCAATGTTCTACCACTATCGACATCGAATCGACACCCGCTGATAGTTCTCATATGAAGGCCTACCACAACATAGTAAGGGCATTCGATGGAACCGAGAGGAAAGTCATGGAAGGATCAAGTACCTCTTTAATCGGACCAGCACATATGAGGTGGACTTTATTGTGATGGATATCCAACCGCCTTATAACCGCTTGTCGGGAGACCTTGGATACACTCTACAGGGCAAAGGCCTCATCATTGCACCAAAAGTTGAAATTAATCTCGAGGGCCGCCTAGTAACCATAAATGTCAAGAGGACATCATCGCAATCAGAATAAACAATGCACCCTATTTAGAAGCCAACGATGAAGCAAATGAGTGTTCCTTCCGCTTTTGAATTTGTCAACGCAACATTCGTCGCTGAGGGGAATAAGGTCCCAGTACTCAATTATCCAAGACCACGAGAATGGGTCTACAACTGATGGTCGGGAATGGAGCTGTGCCAGAGAAAGGACTTGGAAGGTACCTCCAAGGAGAAATCGAGGTCCCTAGACTAAAAGAAAAGCGAGACTTCTTCGGTCTAGGATTCAAGCCAAACGCCAAGCAAAAAAGAGAAGAGTTGGAAAAGAAGCAAGAAAGAAGGAAGGCACGTCTGAGGGGAGATGAGATGAAATGGCAACCAATGATAATTCCTCATATTCGTGAGACCTTTATATCAGGAGGGGTTATCCATCCGGGACGAGAAACACAAAATGAAGAAATCGTGCATGTCAATGTCAGATCCGAGGGGAAATTGAGGAAGAAAATCTAATGGCATCCGCCTTATGAGCCGGGTAGCGTTTCTAAACAATTGATCATGGAGGAGATTCCTATAGCCTTTAGAACTTATTCGAGTAATACTTAACACACTTATTGCTTTAAGTCTAGAAGCGATAAGAACCCTTTTGTGAAACATGAATTTGTATAAGCCATCGTTATTTTCAATGAAATACATCTCCGCTATCTTTTGAGCAAATTTTCTTTTATGTTCATTTCATTCATTCATTATTCTTTCTTTAAATATTCTTCTAAACATTTCTATTCTTCATTTATCATACCAATAAACATGCCAAGATTCTATGATCCTATGAGCCTTTATTCATTTCCATAACAGTCTCCAGATATCAATGATTTGAGTAACGCCACCGATGACTCGTAATGTCCTTTTGAGCAAGATATGGGTGCGGAAGATTTTCAGATTTTGGAGATGACCAAGGCGTGATTTAGCTCCGAATCTATTAAGGATGGTAGAACAAGAGGAGAAACAAATCATACCTCACAAAGAATCAAGGAAATAGTGAATCTAGGAAATGAACAAGAAAAGAAAGAAGTGAAGATTGGAGCCAGTATCACCGCAGAGACAAAGCAAGACCTCATTGAGTTACTCCAAGAATTCAAGGATGTCTTCGCATGGTCATATCAAGACATGCCCGTTAAGCATCGATATCGTGGTACACCGCTTGCCCATAAAAGAAGAATACAAGCCACCCAATGTAAACTTCGGAGGATGAGGCCGACGCTTTACTAAAAATAAAAGAAGAGGTCAAGAAGCGCTTGACGCAGGTTCTTGCAAGTGGTTAAGTACTCGTAATGGGTAGCCAATATCGCCCCGCCCCCTAAGAAAGATGGGAAAGTACGAATGTGTGTGGACTACGAGATCTAAACAAGGCTAGCCCAAGGACAACTTTCCGTTACCTCATATCGACACCTTGGTGGACAATACGGCAGTTATTCCTTGTTCTCGCTCATGGATGGCTTCTCGTGATACAACCAGATAAAGATGCTTCCTCAAGACATGAATAAAACCACATTCATAACCATGGGGAACCTTTTGCTATAAGGTAATGCCATTTGGGTTGAAGAATGCGAGCAACATATCGAGAGCCATGGTGACCCTATTCCATGACATGATGCACAAGGAAATTGAGGTTTACGCCGACGATATGATTGCCAAGTCTCGAACCGAAAAGGAGCATATCCAAGTCTTAAGGAAATTATTTTGAGGTTGAGGAAAGTCCAATCAAGCTTAACCCAAAAGTGTACCTTTGGAGCCGTGTCAAGAAACTGCTAGGATTTATAGTCATGAAAAGGGATTGAGGTTGACCCGACAAAGTCAAGGCTATACAAGAATTGCCTCCACCTCGCACGCAAAAAGAAGTTCGAGGTTTCTTAGGAAGATTAAATTACATTGCTCGGCTCATTTCACAACCGACCGAGAAATGTGATCCCATATTTCGCCTTCTTAAAAACACAACCTGTGTGTGGGACGAGGAATGTCAAGACCTTCGACAAAGTAAAGCAAGACTGTCCAATCCTCCAAAGATTGACACCGCCTAATCCGAGAAGCCTTTAATCCTCTATTTGACTGGTACTTGATAATTCAATGGGATGTGTTCGCCAAAGATGATGAGTCGGAAAGAAAGAAAAGCAATATACTACCTTAGCAAAAGTTCACCGAGTGTGAAACAAGGTACTCACCGATTGAGAAAATATGTTGTGCCTTGGTCCGGACAACTCGGAGACCGAGGCAAGACATGTTGTATCATACGACCGCTCATCTCAAGCTAGACCCATCTGAAATATCTAATGGAGTCAACTACTCTTAATGGACGGATGGTCTGATGGCAAATTTTACTTTCGAGTTTGACATAGTTTATGTAAACCGTAAAGCGATAAAAGAGAGTGCAATAGCGGATTTTCCGCTAGTAGAGCTCGCGATTATGAGCCTCGGACTTTGATTTCCTAATGAAGACCTAATGTACGTAGCAACCATCAAGAAGATACCACGGAAAGTCATCCTTGAAACCGAACTTTGACGGGCATCGAACGCTATGGGCAATGGAATTGGGGCACTTAGTGTCCCCAAATGGAGATCATTACCCATTTACTTGTAATTGGATTTTGATTGTACAAACAATATGGCGTAGTATGAAGCTTGTATCATGGGCATCCGTGTCGCTATTGAACGCAAAATTAAGGTGCCGAAGTATACGGAGACTCGCGCTGGTAATTTATCAACTTAAAGGAGAATGGGAGACGAGAGATCCCAAATTGGTCGAATACAAAAGATTGGTCCAAGAACTAATCAAAGAGTTCGATGACATCACTTTCGCTATTTACCAAGGACGAAAATCGATGGTCGATGCTCTAGCCACATTGGCTTCTATGGTACAAAGCAAACAACAAGGAGGATATGAGACCTATACAAATGAGCATTTATGAGGCCCCACCATTGCTACAATGTCGAGGAAGAAGGAAAATTGGCCCACCATGGTACCACGATATATTGCGGTATGTGAAGAATCGTGAGTACCTCGATCAAGCCACGAGAATGAAAAAAGGCGCCGAGGAGATTAGCATGTGATTACGCCTTGATGGAGAAGTCTTATACAAGAAAAGGAAAGATCAAGTGTCGCTAAGGTGTGTGGACGCCGCCAAAGCTAAGTTAATCCTAGAAGAAGTCCACGAAGGTGTCTGTGGAACTCACGCTAATGGTTTCACAATGGCCGCATAAATAATGAGGTTCGATATTATTGGTCCACCATGGAGGAGATCAGATCAACTATGCTAAAAATGTCATAAATGCCGATTTATGGAGACAAGATTCATGTACCCCGCCACCTTTGCATGTTATGACTTCTCCATGGCCATTTTCCATGGGGGCATGGACGCTATTGGGCCAATATCTCCAAGGCATCGAACGGCATCGATTCATCTTTGTGGTCATCGACTACTTCACTAAATGGGTAGAGGTCGCCTCATATGCCAACGCCACTAAATCAATGTTAGTCGATTTTTGAAGAAGGAAATCATTTGTCGATATGGAATGCCCGAGAGGATCATATCGCATAACGACCAATTTAAACAATAGCACGATAGCGGGGTTTGTAGCCAATTCAACATCAAACACCACAATTCATCACCAGACGCCTAAAAATGAATGGGACAAAGGAAGCGGCCAACAAAAACATCAAAAGATAGTGGGAAGATGACCGAGACTTACAAGGATTGGCATGAAAATTACCGTCAGATTATGCTTATCGAACGTCCGTCCAACCTCTACTGGGCAACACCTTTCTCATTGGTCTATGGGATGGAGGCGCTTCTACCTATCGGTGGAAATACCTTCTTCGAGTATTGTCGGTGAAGTCGGATGAAGTCGAATGGATCCAGCTCGATATGATCGCTTGAACTTAATCAAGAAAAGAGATTGAGGGCTATCCGTCATGGCCGATGTACCAAAAGCGAATGATGCGAAGCTTACAACAAAAAAGTTCACCAAGGAATTCCACGAAGGGATCTCGTTTAAAAAGATCCTTCCCATACAAAAGGATTTCGAGGGAAATGGATGCCGAATTGGGAAGGACCATATGTGGTGAAAAAGGCTTTCTCGAGGGCACTAATCTTGGCCGAGATGGATGGGAAAAATCTACCCAATCCCATAAATTCGATTCGCTAAGAAGTATTACGCTTGAAGAAAGGAAAGGCTAAAGTGAAAACCCGCAAAGGCGCTTTACCAAAAAAAAAAACGGAGAGGTCAAGTGAAAACCCGTAGGGGCGCTTTGAGACCAAAGGGCTTTGAGTCGAAAACCCGATAAGGGCGGCTCAAATTAGCACGAAAAAGGAGGTATGTGACAATCTTTTCCCCGAATTGGCAAAAGGAGGAATGTTACACCTCTAACATCTACAGAAAGCATCGCAGTCTCCCAACGCCTTTTCACCAAATGATCTTCAAAGGATTCTGGTGAAGCTCAGTCATATATCCGGGCACCTACTTTTTCTTTTTACCCATTTTTTGTACTCCAATAATGTTTACTTTTGTTGAATTAATCCAATTCCATTCTTTATAAATTCCATTGTTATTTTAAATCTTTGAGTTGTTTGCAATTGAAATAACGACCCATTGACCCATAATGCTTCCATGAAACGAGTCCCGCCTATTACTCTGGAAGCTTCTAAACAGCGATAGGAACCTAAAACAAGACTGTTGTTTAGTAACCACCACAATTAGGGGTTGGAAACATTCAAGGAAGAGGAGTCTAAAATCATGACTATCTCCCCAGATTCTCTGACATAGACATCAGACAAGATGTTGCGTCTGTGTCGTGACCTTGACGAGCGAACGAGCAATTACAACCCTAAACTTTTAAAAGAGACCATTCTCATGACATCCTGCATTCATGCAAATGTCCTCCGTAATATCATTTAGTTAGGAGCATTCGATTTATTGCAATCACTACATCTTAACGAAAAATCATCATTCTCATGACATTCTGCATCCATGTAGGTGTCATCCATATCACACAAAGTTAGGAGCATTTGAGTCATTCTGACCATAGCATCCTCACTATTTGGCATAAACACAAACATATAAAATCGAGTCTACAGTGATATGTCCCTAAAGGACTGTAGCAACATAATTGAAGATTGTCCTATTACCATCAACCAAAGGATGGAATAGGTTGAAGATTGTCCTATTACCATCAACCGTTGATGGAATAGGTTGAAGATTGTCCTATTACCATCAACCAAAGGATGGAATAGGTTGAAGATTGTCCTATTACCATCAACCGCTGATGGAATAGGTTGAAGATTGTCCTATTACCATCAACCAAAGGATGGAATAGGTTGAAGATTGTCCTATTACCATCAACCAAAGGATGGAATAGGTTGAAGATTGTCCTATTACCATCAACCAAAGGTGGAATAGGTTGAAGATTGTCCTATTGCCATCAACCGCTGATGGAATAGGTTGAAGATTGTCCTATTGCCACCGACCAAAGTGGAATAGGCCAAAATTGTAGATCTTGTCACCATAACCAAGAGTGGAGCAAGATCAAGGCAAATCATGGCTCCTCAACCAAGAGGGAACACGATTTAGGCCACCTTCCTATTGCCACCGACCAAAGTGGAATAGGCCAAAATTGTAGATCTTGTCGCCCTAACCAAGAGTGGAGCAAGATCAAGGCAAATCATGGCTCTAAACCAATAGAGAACACGATTTTGGCCACCCTCCCATTGCCACCAACCAAAGAAGTGAATAGGCCCAAAATTGTAGATCTTGTCGCCATAACCAAGAGTGGAGCAAGATCAAGGCAAATCATGGCTCCCTAAACCAAGAGGGAACATGATTTAGGCCATCGCCCCATGTCCCCACCAAAGAAGGGAATAGGTCAAAATTTGTAATTCCTGCCCCTAACCAAGAGGGAGCATGGTTAAGCTTTAGTCCTATCGCCTTAACTAGAGGTGGATAGGCTAAAGACCAAAGACCTCATCTCTCCGGAGATGCAATGAGCAATCTAAAATAAAACAAGTCACACCCCATTGAGTCGCAAAGAAGAGCAATTGAAGCCACATAGCAAGAGAGTAGGATTGAAGTAACAAGATGCGTAGATCTGGATGAGGCTACATGAAGAAGAAAAGCACCAAAGAAGTCAGACTCAGCAGAACCGGGCAAATTTGGTCCTCTTTATGTCTTTGCTCTATTCCTCGCACACACGACAATGAGCAAAGAGGGCAATCAGAGAGCCCAAATTTGCCTGTGGCCCAACAATTAAACAACAAACCCAAAAAATAAAAATGATGACCCAATTACAAAATAAACCCAAAAACAACAAAAAAAAAGGCCCAAAATACAAAATAAATACAAGCCCAAAAAACTAACCCAATCGAAAAACAAAAAAGAAAAAAAAAAAAAAAGAAAAACAAGGAAAACCCTAGCCTCTCGACTTCGACGACTCGACTCCGACTGTCTCTCTCACACAAGACCACCATCCGCCTCCGTCCGACCACCTCCACCACCACCAAAAAACAAAACAAAGACGAAACACTCAACAAAGAATGAAAGAAGAAAAAAGGATTTGTCTTATTTTTTCAACTCGCTATAAAGCCATGAGAAACGATTGTAAAGGTCTCAAAAAAAGAGGGTTTGTTTCAAGAAAACAGAGAGTGTTAAAGAGAAAAAAAAAGCTTTTTTGAAAAAAAAGAGAGAGAGAAAGCAAGATCATCTTTCTTTGTTTTAAAACATCAATAGAAAGCATTTTTAGCGCAAAAACATCGATCCAAATACACGCAAGAAAAACAACGCAAAATCTCAAAAATCGAAACAAACCGGTGACCCTTTTATTTTTTAAGTTATTTTTTTTTTTTTATATATTTTTAGCTTCGAGTTTTTTTTCCGTCGTTTCACCTACACTAAAAAACATAGATATAGTTTTAAAAACAAAAAATGAGATCAAAAATAAAAAACAAAATTTTTACCTTCCTACCACTCAGGCAGGCCGAGCTCGGCATTGGCGACGACTGCGGCGGACCTCACGGAATCCTCCACCAGCCCTCCCCCGCAGAGAAAACAAAAAGGAGTTTAATTTTTTTTTTGAAAAGTCAAAATGAAAAAAACCAAAAATGGAATTTATAAACATTTCAAAACGACGCTGCTAGGCCCGACATAAAGGCCCCAAAACGACGCTGCTTCATCGCGACCCGCAGGCGACCCGACCCGCTCCAAAGGATCCGCGTGTTTTTCCGAAAAAATGGAAAATTTATGCGCGCAGTCCTTCCGCATTTTTTATTTTTACAATCAAGTTTTTAGATATTGCTATTTGGCCCAGAAACTTTGCGCGATTATAAATTTGGTCCCTATAAAACGCAATATTAGACACTTTGGGTAATTTATATCCCAAACCCCCATATTTTCGCACAGATCACAATGGGGTCCTCCCCTTTCGCTTATTATAAATTAACCCTTAACTTTTATTCTTAATGCAATTCGATCCTTTTCGCTTATTTTGCAATTTGCACCATTTTTATCAAGTATTTTTTTATTTTTTATTTTTACTATTATTGATTTTTTTATTATCATCATTTATTATTTCCATTATATTTCACCACTGCTCATTATTGTTATTATTATTATTATTTATTATTATTATTAGTTTTATTACTTCATTATTATTAGTTTTATTACTTTGTTATTATTAGTTTTTTTATTATCTTCATACATTTTGTTTTAATTATAGTTACCATTATTATTTTTTATTCTCAACGCTTTTTTACCTTTTTTACTTTTTTATTTATCACATTTAGTTTTACCAAAGATTATTATTTTACTTTATTTCTAATATTATTACATTATATTTTGTCTTATGCGCCATCATTATGTTTCTCGCTTATCATTGTTATTATTATTATTATTAATGTTGTTATAATTATAGTTATATTATATTGTTATCATAATATATTTACCATCATTATATCTTATATATTATATTATTATAGTCATTATATTATCCTTTTTATATAATGTGTATATTGTTATTACTACCGTATCCCTTGCATGTACATGTCTCATCATTCTTTTGCATAACATCGATTTTCATACTTTTACGTAAATGTTTTTCAAAACCTTAACTTTTATAACGACCAACGCTCCGCGTTAGCAATTCGAGAGAATCGAGCCCTAACTCACTGGGTTCCGCTTTCTTCTTGTCAAAGCTAAACAACGGATATTCTTTTCTAATCACAACTTAAAATTTAAAACAATACTTAATCCCGAAATTCAAATGTCGTGCCCTAACTTATCGGACTCGACACTTAGATACTTCGGATAAGTTTCTTTTCCTAAAATAGAGGCAATCTTCCAGATTTGAAATCTCGGAAATCGAGCCCTAACTTATCGGGTTCCGATTTCTCATTTGACTAATAACTAAGATCCTCTTCAAATAAAAACCAAGTTTCAAAAGGCGAGCTTAGTTTCGGAGTTTAAAGTATTGTGCCCTAACTTACTGGACGTGATGCTTTACCTCTTCGAAAATAAGAAAGCCTTAACGCCCCTTCCAATTTTAAAAATAAAAAGCATTGTATTTTCAATCCTTTAAAGTTTTCAACAAATAGGACATCAATCAATCGCTTTGGTACCAATTTTGGGCGGTCGAGGGTGCTAATCCTTCCTCGCACGTCGATCGACCTCCAAAGTTCCGCACTTTTAGTAAAAGTTCGAAGGTGATCCGACCAAAAAAAGCACGAGTCGACGCTTAGTAAATTAAATGTTTTATTAAAACGCTAAGGTGATCCGATCACACCAAATAAAGATCTAAGTTGTTAAGTCGATGAATTTTGGTTTGTATATAAGCATAACTCACCTTGCTTTTCCTTTTGTTAACTTTTATTGTGCAATAATCGAGTCGATATGCATGCTGTTTGATGTATATGGTGATTGGCAAAAACTGGTTACGCTAATCTAGGTCAATGTATATACAAATGCATATTGGGTTTGATCATAAGAATTATAGTAAAGTAGTAATAATATATGAGTGTGGTATTAGGATGTATAAATGACATGGATTTATTTAGTTCATATTCTAAGAATGGTATAGGCGCATATAGTAGATAGAAATTGGTAATGTATTTATTTATGTGTTTGAGTAGTATAGGAATTAGTAATGATAATTAATGAGTTATAGTATGTAATATATTAGTTAGGCAAGATGTTTGTCGTGTATATATATATATATATATGTGATGCGCTTGGTATAAGCTTAACCTTGGAAATGTAGTAATGATAAGCGTATTGTATATGTAGTTTTGTTGCATTAATGTTATGTTTGGCCATAGGGTAATGATATTAAGGTTGTGTGCATATTTGAATAATGAATAGGTATGATTGGGTTGATCATATAAATATGGTATGAGTTTCTATATGTAATTGTTTATGGATAGTTGCTAGTATTTGAGTAAAGCACTGGTTATAAAGAAAATTGTATAGCATTTCACTTGCTAGCCAAATTAGATATGAAACATATGGCTAAGAGTATACATGTTATGTAATGAATAGCTAATTCAAATAGTTTGAAATGCATAGAATTTTGTGACTGCTATAATTTGATTAAATGTATTACGTAATTGAAAAATGCCGTAGTTGCTTCTGATTATAAATTCCTACATCGGCATGTGTATTATTTATTAAGCAAAGTGTTTAAGTTTTGTTAAGTAACACCTTGTTACCCTAGTTCGGTGACAAATACGGGTTAGGGGTGTTACAATGTTCCTTAGAGAATGGTGCAACAAATCAGTGAAACCACAAATCCTATACCCTTGAAGTTGCAGTGGGATGGATTATAGTTATTAGGCTAATCTTATCTCCTTGAAGTTGCAATGGAGCAAATTAAAGCCACAAATATTATCTCCGTAAAGTTGCAAAGGAGCGATGTCAGAGCAAACCTTATTTCCTGGGTTGTAGTGGAACCGATTAAAGCTACAAATTACAAATCTTATCTCCTTGAAGTTGTAGTGGAATAGATTAAAGATAGCAAATCTTACCTGAATAGATTGAAGATAGCAAATCTTACCTCTCTAAAATTGTAGTAAAGTAGATTAAAGCTATAAACCTTATCCCTGAAATCGCAGTGGAACGTATTAAAGCTATTAGCTACAAATATTATCTCCCTGAAGTTGCAGTGGAGCATATCGAAACGACAAGTCCTATACATCCGAAGTTGCAGTGGGTCGGATTGGATCTACCATAGCAAGTCTTATCTCCCTAAAGTTACAGTGGAATAGACTAAAGCTACAAGTTACAAACCTTATCTCCCAAGTTGCAGTGGAGTGAAACTTCAAATCTTATCTCCTTGAAGTTGTCAGGAGCGATTGAAGATAGCAAATATTATACCCCTGAAGTTGCAGTGGGTTAGAATAAAGCTACTTGAAGAAGAGAAACACCAAAAGAAGCTGAGCCTCGACAGGTCCGCACAAAATTGGCCCTTTTAAAGTATTTGCTCCATTCTCGTATACCGACAATGAGCAAAGAGGGGCAATATAATGAGCCCATTTTGTCCTCGCCCAAACCAATAAAAACCAAATAAAAAATAAAGTCCAATTAATATCCATTTTTTTACATAGCCCAAATTTACAACAAACTTAACAGCCCATATGTTTAAAAAATTTTCGTCAGAAACCTTAGGGGTTTCTAACCCTAATGCGCGGCTACCCCATGTGCTGTTCTCCTCGGGCGTGCCGCCCGCGCCTCGTCCCAAGGCCTGCTTGGCACACCCTCTGCCGTCGTTTCACCAAAGAAGCAAGGTTCTCCTCCGTTGACCCACTAAGACCTGCAAACAAAAACAAAAAGAAGCAGAAATAGAACACGAAAACAAAGACAACAAACAAGAGATATAATTTCTAATCGAGTATAAAAAGCCTGATATCATCAAGATAGTTTTTTACGAAAAAATACAAAAGAAATGTAAATAAAAACTCAAAAAGAATGGTGATTTTTTTATATTTTCATTATTTATTTTTTATTTTTCGAAAATATATATATATATATATATATATATATATATAAAACAAAAGTGAAACTTACTTACCTGCATCGTCACCTTCTCACTCCGTCTTGAAAGACCGACGGATCCTCAGGGTTCGTCGAATGGTCACGACGGAAGAAGACAGAACCGAACGTTTCTTTTTTTTCTTTTTTTTTATTTTTTTTGATTTTTGGTAGGCTTGTTGGGCATTTTTGTCTTAGATTGGGGTTGAGGGTAGTAAAACTGAAAAGGCCCCTTTTTCATTTTTCCAGCCACTGCGGACGGCGGAGCCGTCGCCGATGACCGATGGCCACCAGACCTTGAGGCCGGCCAAGGAACAGCTGAAAAAGGGGGGGAGAGAGTTTTTTAGTATTTTTTTAAAAAGGGGCAGAAATGATTTTTTTTTTTTTTAGGTTCAATGGCTTAAATAGGTAATACAAAACGGAGTCGTTTTGGACTAATTTTTAGACGTCAAAATGACGTCGTTTTGACTCTAACCCGCCTCCGTCCCCCTCTGACCCGCTCCGACTTAGGATCCGCGTGTTTCTTTTAGTGGAAGGGTTATTTGCGCTTTTGGCCCTTCCACTTTTTCGACCAGTTTCAATGTAGTCCTATTCTTTGTTTTTCTTTTAATTTTACCCCACAATTTTATGTTTATTTTAATTTAGCCCCTGGACAAACGACGTCATTTTGGAGGGGGGGAATATTTTCCAATTTGGTCCCCATCTCATTTATGCTGTTACAAATTGGTCCCCTACCTTATTTTTATTCTTGGTTTTGGTCCAAAATTCTATTTAATTTTCAATTTAGTCATTTGGACATTTATTTTATTTAGTTTTGGCCTCAGATAGATTTTTTATATTATTTTTATTTATTTAGTTATTTGCTTATTTATTATGCTTTCATTTTTTTTATTTTTATCTTCTTTTCATAAGCATTTATTTATTTGTTTTATTTTCTTATTTTCTTATTATCTATTTATATTTATGTATTATTTCTTTTTACATATACTTAAAAATTAGATTGTTTATACTCTTTTATTTGTGCAAATTTTTATATTTATTATCATTATTATTTTGACCGTCGTCATTTCATTATTTCTTATCATTTTTTATATTTTCATGTCATGTTTATTTTCTTTTAATCACGCATATTTCATTTTTATTTGTCTTAAATTACATCATTTATTTATTATTACCATGATAGGATCATTAACATTAATATTATTATAATGATGATTACTATTATAATTATCTTTCATTTACTTATTATTTATCATTCTACCTATATAGTCATTTTAAATTATTTCGTTATTATTATATTATACACTATGTTCAAACACATTTGTCCATTTTTATGATGCCCAATTAAATACATATACCATCGCAAGTGTTATATTAATTTTATTCGATACATAAAACAAAACTTTTAAAAATAGGCAATGTTTCGTATTTAGAGATTCGAGAAGTTGTGCAATAACTTACGGGGTTTCGATTTTTCTCATTTAATCTAAATAACCAAATATCCTTTTAAAATTAGAATGTGTGAGATTTAAATAAAAATAACGGCAAGTTTATTCTCAAAGGTTCAAAATATCGTGTCCTAACTTACGGGATATGACATTTTGTTATCTCGAGAAGAGGGCCTTTAACGTTTATTTCAAGCAATTTGTAAGTAAAACTAACATTAATGCAAAGAAATATCATATTTTTTTAAAATTATTTTCAAGCTTTCAACTTTCGATGCTAAGACACGAATTAATCAATTAGGTACTAATTTTGGGCGCCACGAGGTGCTAATCTTTCCTCGTCACGTAATCGACTTTTAACTCATTTTCTGGATTTTCATAGACCAAAAAACATTGTTTTCATAAATTAAACATTTTATTAAAACGATCAAATCACAAAGTGATCTGATCACACCTCATAAAAAAGATTGGTGGCGACTCCCATGTTTGTTTTCGTTTTCAAAATCAAAGTTGACCCTTTTACAAAAAAAAATAGTTTCGACAAGTTGAATTAAACTTAAAGTTTTATATATGCATTAAATCACAATCAAAATTTTATGTATGAAATTTTATATTTAATCAAAATTTACATGTAATTTTACGATTTATCTTTCAAAAAATAATAGGTTTTTTAAAGACGGTGAGTTTTAAAGAGAGCGATATTGAAAAGTTTCTTTAGATGGCGAATTTTTATACTACACTATATTAAATAAAAAATTAAATATCATAATTGCCATTATACGTTATATTATTTTCAAAATAAAATAATGATGAATTTAGTCATTTTACCTCTTTCACCTTATTTTTTTATTAATTTAGCACTTAAAATTTAAATTTTAATTAAATTATATTTTTGATGAAAAATTGATTAAATTATTAAAATTGTAATAGTTTTGATGTGACAATTTATATGAAAATTTAGGTGTATTTAATAAAATATTAAAAATATATATATAAAATTATGTACATCAATAATAAAGTAAACATAGATTGCCGCACGAGTTGATAAGCTAGTGCCACTAAAATTTTAATAGTCTAATGTCGATTGAGTTTTAGTTCAATTGACATTAATATTATTATTTATATAAGAAGATGTGAGTTAGAACACATTAAAATATATTTATTTTTTATTTAAAGATTAAAGAATAGTTATAATACAATCTATTTTTCCTTAAAATAATTTATCTAAATTCTAAATATTAAAAGAAAGTTAATATTTAAAGCCAAGTTTAGTATTCTGCCTATAAAAGTTTTTAGTTAATACATAAACTGAGTTGTCTACTTTTGATTGTGCAACAAAGCAGTCCCCTAGGGATGCTCAAAATTATCACAGGTGATGGAGCCTCCATTAATAACCCACGTTTGGAGAAGACTGACAAGTAGACGCCAAAATTGACGGCCCTACTGCGGTTCCTTGAATTGTATTAATAAGGTTAAAATGTGCCATTTTAAGTACGGATGGCAATAGAGCTTGCGGTGAGACCGATATTATTAAAAATTTATCACTCTTTTATTGTTGCTACATTTTGTTTCATCACTTGTCCTGTTTTATTGGATATATCCTTTATAAATATAGGATACATCTATCTCTGCCTCATCCTCTTTTGTTTTAATTTAATTTTATTATTTATTTTTAATAATATTAAAGTTAAATAAATATTTAAACATAAAATATATAAATTTTTTCTATATTACATTTTTACTCTTTTAATAGTTTATATATATATAAATAAAACACTAATTTCATATAGTGAAATTAATCGAGATGAGACAAACAATTATCATAATCATTCCATACCATTATCCAAAAGAAAAAAAGATCTCATACCGCTCCACATTCATCTTTTAAAAGAAATAATCTATTCCATTTGGAACAAAGAGTTCGAATTCATTAGACGGTTCAAGTTTTGTCATCCCTAGCCATAAGTCCCTTACTCTTCCTAAACTTAGAATTTGGTCCTTATACATTTATTTTAGAAATTTATTCTTTTTACTTTTAGATTTCAAAATTCAGACCTAATTGTTAACACAATTAAAATTATTTTGTTAAATTTAAGTTTATTTCAATGTCATTTTTTAATTACAAGACTACTAAGTAAGTATTTTTTAATTTCAAAATGTTTAACATTGTTAACAATCTGACTTGAATTTTGAAAATTTAAAAGTAAAGAGACTAAATTCTTAAAATAAAAATACATGAATTAAATTCTAAATTTGAAAAAAGTACAAAGACTTATAATATATTTTAACCTATTCATAATCAAATTGAAGTTTTCGGTTAGACTTCTCTAATTTTTCATTGAATCAATTGATTATATTAAAATAATTTAAAGATCAAATGCGATTTTTTTTTATCATTACAATATTAGAGAAAGGAAAGAGTACAACGATTTAAATGTATTTGGTGCAACCATTAACCCAAATAAATTTTAACATTGAATAAATAACTTTAATACTAAATAAGTATTAGATATAACAACCATTTGATGAAAATATGGATTTTACCAAATGATATAAGTTTATATAAATTTAAAGGGTTAAAGTTTTGCTTGGTAAAATGGAAAGAAAATTGGAAGGATAAAAAATTGAAGGGATAGAAAATTGAAAGGATGAAAATATAAATTTTCTTTCCATAGATATGCTTAATAGGAGAGATAGAAAATGGAAAGAAAATTACTTTTTCTTTCCATTCCATTGCTTAGAATAGGTGAAAATGGTAGAAAATAAAATAAAATAAAATATTTAAAAATACATAATTTTAAATTAACATACACATTTATCTCATTTTCTCTCCTTTCATCATTCTAATTTAGAATGATTAATTTTATGCATTAAAATAGAATGACCTCTCCCGCCTATTTTCTTTCTTTTCATTTGCCAACTAAGCACATAAAATCTATTTTCTTTCCACTTTTCCTTTCCTTCCTTTCATCTCTCCATTTTTTCACTCAACCAACCACATCTTAAATGTTTAATTCTCAATACAATTTTCAACATTTCTCTTTATTTAATTCTCACCTTATCAGATTTCTTTGTTGTTATTTGTTCTAGGTTAGAATTGGGTGTTTCTATGGTCTCATAATGAGAGTTTTTATCTTGGAAATACATAGAATTGGGTCAAGCAGAGGTGGTATAAAGGTCCTAAAAGAGCTTACTCAATAGAATCCATGCACCACCCATTATTTTCGGCAACTACACAAAGCGTGATGAAAGGATGATATTCAAGAGATTTATGTGTGAAAATTTAAATCAAATTTAATTTAAATTATTTGCTTACTTAGTTAAATAATCTAAAAGAATATCTCAAAGTTAGCTTCAAATTAGATGTAAGTGTAGCAATCAACAGAGTGCAATGAATGTATGGGTTGTCTAATAATTAATTAATTGCCAACAATCATGTTGCACTATCTTTACACCTCTCCATAAGACTTGAATAATAGAAATTATAACTAAAACGTAACTCTTGCATTGAGACTTAGTACACACCGACTTTCTCGATACTCGATGCTCAACATGTTAATTAGGTCAATCAATTAGAGTAACTCTCGTATGTTCCCTAAACTACATCATACTAAAAAGGTTGTCAAGCTGAAGTAAGCATTAAATTCACCTAATTAACCAATACAAGATGATGATAGTCAATTAAGAACCATACAATCACCTCACTTCACATCCACACCACTAATCACATGCCAATTTAACTATGCGCAAACAAGCATCAATATACACCAACCCAAACATAATTGCAACTGAAGAGGCAGTTATACAATCGACTTTTGCAGTGCCATGCGTAGTAGCCATTACGGGCAACATGTAAGCATAACTTATCACATTTGGAGTTTGGAAAAAAATATTTGGGCTGATAGCTTGGAAGTATGACATAATGAAATATACTATTAAGTGTTATTTAAAAAAAAAACATTGCACAAAAATGATTTTAAGGAAACAAATACGAGTTTTATATGGAACATTAATTGGTTTAATTACATGGAAGTCCTTTTGTGTTTTTCCACTTACAAAAGAGTACCGCTTTTTCTAATATCAACTTAAGTACCTCATATTTATAATTTAATTTTTCATTGCTCTATTACTTGAATGTTTATTTATTAAAATGTCTTTCAATTTTACAGTTTATAAAAAAATTGTTTCTTTAAATTATGTTTTATATTTTATTTATTTAATTTGCATTAACTTATATTAAACTATTGTACATTTTAGTAATTCTCATACATATTTAATAAAAATTTCTTAATTTAAACTTTAGCATTTTAATCCTATTTATTTTACAATAAAAATTTTAATTTACCATTTTTATAAACAACATTATCATTTATCTTACATTTTTTACTTATTTTATAACATACATATCATATAAAAATATTTAAATTAAGAAAAAATTGTTTTTGGTAAATTGATTTTTACTTTTACATTCAATTTTCAACATTAATATTTTTAAAAATTAAATAATATATATATATATATATATATATATATATATATATATAGTTAGTTAAAAATACGCAACTTTTATTTATTTATTCTTGAAATAGCAACTTCTATTTATTATATCTATATTAAAAATTTATAAAGAAACTTTAGTTATATGAAATTATATTTCACATATATAAAATAACATGTGTTGGGTGCAAACACATTATATTATCAAAAGGAGACATAAGTTCAAATCTTAGAAATGACATTGTTAAAAGGACAACCATAATTATGGACATAAAATTATAAAACTAAAAACAAAATTAAAAAAGAAAGTAAAGGAAGTAGTGTTAAACTTCTTAACTAATATCTTATATTTAAAACGTAATCTGCTTGAATTTTTTATGCTTTTTATATTATTCATTTTAATTATATTATTATTAAATATTAAATGTACAAACATATTTTCAAGACGTACATATTATGCAAAAATTAATATTATGCTAATTATAATAATTGTTATACTTTTATCAAATGTGGGGATACGCAACACCACAAGAAGTTATTGAGAAACACTCACAGAAAACCTTTCAATTCATACCTAATGATTAGCCACTTACACGCTTCACATAAGCACTCATCTTTAGCCACTCATTATCACCAGAACGATTCACCAAGACAGACCATTGAGACCGACTTCCTTGTACTGCCCCAATATAAGGACCAATATGTAATGATCTTGCCACCTGGCCAACCCCACAAGTTCACCTTATCCTAGGATTTTCAATGACGTGGTGTAATTGAATAGGAAACTTTCCGTCTATAAATACCCCAAGGCACGATGAATGAGGGATTTTCTCCTTTCAAAGAACCCTAATAGCATACTTAATATGTAACCTCTCTTATTTTTTTCTTCCTCCTCCTTATTTACTTAAGCTCTTCAACTGCCACAAGTGAACTAGCCTCTTTGTCACCATTATCATCTCTTCTATATTTTACATTATCAAAATTCCTTATTCAACTTCTTTTTTACTTAATTGTACCAAATTTAATATTTAACAGTTAAAATTAACTACTAAATTTATAGATATTATTTATTAAATTTTAACTGTTTTATTTGTATTCGACGTTTCGCCCTTATATGAACTAAATAAAATAATTCTCTCATTGCAAACAATTAAAATTTGTTACATATACTTTTCATTTTATATTTACTTCAACATAAACTAAATTTTATAAAATACTCCGTTTTTTAAATTACATTTTGCCCATGCATATTTTTTACTAGTTTAAAAATAACACCTTTTTTAAAAAATATATAAATATATAATATATTAAATATTAAATATCCTTTTACATTTAAAAATAAGTTATATTATTCGAGATACCTTAATTTTATTTTTGTAAAAAGTCAATAAACAAATTTATATATATTAAGATTTGAACCCTTATCATTTAAATCAATAAAGCATTGATATTCTATTAAACTAAAGCTTTATTTTATTATATTATTTACATTTTCATTGTATTATGCTTACTTTATTACCTCCATCAACTATATATATTGTTGATGTTATTGATTGAATTGGTGTCACGGGATCACAAGTCAACTTCACATTAACTTAATATTGATGACACTACCATACATTTTATTTTTTAATTTAATACAATACATATTGCATGTATTATTATTAATTAATTTCAAACATTATATTTTAATTATTTATTATATGTTATATCCAAATGAACACTGTATTCTAAATACATTATGTTCACACGCATACACATGTGATAGAAATACTAGTGATTCTACATGTTTAACACATTAGAACACAATTTTAAAAGTAAAGTTTTAGATTTATTTACTTTTATAATGATTCAAATAATCATTAATTATTTAATTGCATTTGATATAATTTTTATTTAATTAAGTTATCATTTTCATTATAATATTAAGATAGCCTAATTCGTGGAATTATGATATATCACACTATAATTTTATTGCAAATTTGTAATTAATTAATTAATGGTTTTGATTTAATTCCATACCTTTTCATTTAATTAATTATATATTTGTCTTGAAATGTCAATATTCTCATCTTATCATATGTATATATACATCATACATATAATCTAAATTAAGTTCTTTAGTAAACATTAGTTAACGATAAGTTCAAATCGTGATAAGTGACAGTGTTAATCACGTGTCAACATTTTTATTATTATAAAAGTGGGATCTGTTTTAAAATTCAAGTAATTTTTTAAAATCAATATTAATATTTTAAATTAATTTTAATATTTATTTCTGATTTGATATTTTTATAAAGGGATAAATTTTAAAATTATACATATACTTTGGTTTAATGTGCAATTTGATACATAAACTTTGATTTTGATTCAATTATACACATTTAAATAAATAAATACATCAATTTATTTTTATATTGGATAAATAAAATTATTTGGATATGAAATATATAAACATAAAATGATGCTATATTAATAATTTAGAGAATTAGATCCAATCAAAATTTTATGTATAATATTGTACAAAATCAAAGTTCATGTGTAAAATTACATATTAAACTAAAGTTCATGTATAGTTTTAAGATTTATCCTATTATAAAATTTTCATTTATTTTTATAAACAATTTCAATAAAACAAATATTAATATCTTTAAAACTAATTTTAGCATGTACTAATGATTTTGTATACAATTTAATCCAATACAATTAAAATTTTGATATTACTATTCAATTATTTAAAACTTTTATATAAATATATTTTTGCCAAAGAAGTTTGTTTATACCACCAATAATTACTCTTTTCGGGGATAACCACGTTGAAAACAATTTCTTTTTAAATGACACGATTTTTAGATTTCTATTTTAATAATATTTTATTTTTTATATTTTTACTTATTTAGTATTTAAAATATATTTTTTTCTTATTGTATATTACTTCCGTACTTAGATTATTAGTAAAATCTTAATCTAATTAATGCAAATTTTAAACAATTCAATTAATATAAACATCCAATGAGATTTTGTTTTTTTAACATTATTAACAAAATAGTTAGATTTTAAATTATATAAAATGCTCAAATCTCAATTTCGGTACCTATATCACACATAAATTTGAGATTTAATCTAATACTTTAATTTTTTATATAATTTGGTATATAAAAACTTTTTTCCTGAATTTATGTCTACTATTTATATTATTAAATTAAATTTCACATTTTATACTATTTATATTATTGAATTGTTTAATCATGCCACTACGGAAAACAAACTTTTTGGCGTTTTTTCTTTGCCTTTAGCGGCGCTTGGTGCTTTCACAAGCGCCGCAAAAGACGCCGCTATAGATAACGCCGCTAAAGACCAGGACTTTTAGCGGCACTTCTATAGAAAACGCCTAAAGTCCGGTCTTTAGCTGCGCTTTTACAAACGCCGCTAATTTGGGCGATTTGCAATATATATTTTCACCAATTTCCAACCCTTCCCGCATCAAATCCAACCAAAAACAAAAAATATAGCATGAAATCCAACCAAAAACAACAAATCTAAATGATACAAAATTATACGACAGATATCTGATATAAATTATAAATGAAGTATAATTCAAAATTTTTGTACAATATTGTTAAAGTTACAAAAAACAAATGTCTAAGATGGCGGCATTTGCGACTGCTGGAACATCTTCATCATAGTTTGAAGCTATAGCTGGAGCTCATCATACTTTCTTGTAACACCCTGAATTAGGAGTTAATTGTAATTTAATTAATTTCCCATGTGAACTTGAAGAAATTAATAATATGATTTTATTTGTCATGTTTGAGGGTCCAAAAATAAACCCGAGCTAGGCCTGACTGAGGGCTGAAAATTTAATTTTTAAAGGAGGAAGCTAGGTGACATAGAGGTTAAGAAAATTTCTAAAAGGAACTTGACACAAAGAAATCCTTGGCTAAGTGGTTCCATGCGCCACTTGAGTATTGGGGTGAAGCGCAGTCCCAAGTTCGAGTGACTAAGGAAGCATTCTGCATTTTTTTTTTTTAAGTGTTGGGCTTAAGCAGGAAGGCCTTAAGATTTATTGGGGAAGGATTATGGCATGAAAATCCAGGTGGTTGGAGTGGCTTGGGGCGCCACTTGAGGGAGAGAGGCCACGGGTTCGAAACGCAAGGGACGCAAGGGAAGAGGTTTTGTTTTTTGGGCTGGTGACGTTAAAAGAAAGGGGGCTGAATATAAAAGCCTTATATTTAAATTGTGAGGATATTTGACATGAAAGTCAAATTGGGAGTAGTGGCTCATGGCGTGTTAGAGAGGGTCTTCTTTGTTTGTGTCCCTGGTTCGAATCTAAGGGCAACAAATGCATTTTTTCCTTTTATTTTTGCTGCTGGCGTGGGTGAAAGAAGTGGCTACACTTTGGACTCCCAAATTCGGCTGAAAGAGGTAAGTTTGGTGTTTTATTTTTATTCAATTTGTTTAAAAGAGGATAGAAGATAAGTGATATTATTTTAAGTGATAATTAATAGTTTAATTATCAGCATAGAGGGGGAAGAATTGGGCAGCATTAGGACTCTTTGGGGGGCTGTTCAAAACTAATTTTTGTACAGCAAGTAGAGCAAAAAAAAATTTCCAGCAACTGTTTACTCTTCTTTTTCCTCTGCTGCTGCCGAAATTCCCCTAGGGAATTCTTCAAAATTTTCCAGCTTTCTCTTCTTTTATTTAGCCAAAAACCACCTTTGATTTCTCCTACTTATTCACCTTTTTCTTTCTTCCACCATTGGTCGAATATCTATCACCTTGCTGCCGAAATTTCTTAGACAAACTGCCCAAAATTTTGCTAAAATTCCAGCATCTTTTCCTACTTCTTGTTCTTCCTCTTTTTCACATAAGTCGAACCTTGTTTATTATTTTAACCAACAATAGCCGAATTCCCTTCTCCCTACTTTGAGAAGTCTTGGCCGAATATCAAAGCAAGGGTGTTCTCCTCTTTCTTTTTCTTCAATCGGCTTGGTAAGGTGGTAAGGATCTATTTTATTTATTTGGTATTCGATTAAGCCAAAGGCTATTTTTGGGATACTAATGACAGCCGATTATAGGGAAGCGAAGCAAAGTCGCAAATCGTGTGCTATAGTTATACTTGAAGGCGTTTAGGTAAGGTTTCGGGTTCAAATATAAACCCTTCAGATATATGTTGGTTTGGCCGAATGGTCAATAGTACTAACTACATGTTTGGCCGAAAATAGGACCAGGAAATCTTGTGTGGCCTATTGTTTCTTCAAGGATTTAGGAAGATCGTTGGTGACAGGTGTGTACATACACACCTTATAACTTTTTAATATGCTAAGTGTTATATGTATGCTTAACCGGTTTGTGTAGATTCGGATGTAATACCATCATGGTATAATCAAGGATTCGGGTAAGTCCTTGTTGTTATGAGCTTTATTTTGATGTTTTGGGAAGCATGGTATATTTGGTATATATGGCTTATAATATGTGGCTCATGATAAATCTATTGGCATGATAATTGTTAATTCTATATTATTGATTGATGTGGGATTAAATAAGTAGAGGGGGAAATGATATTCGTGTCGACGGACACCAGTGGTTTGGTACCACATTGTGACTACGGTCACCAGAGGTTTGGCACCTCCAGAGGTTTGGCACCTCATAGCGTCTCGTCCCTGTGGCTTAACACCACCGTGGGTTGGCCCCACTTTGAGATATGGGATTGACGCCAGTGATTTGGTATCACAAGATGGGTTGGCCCCATCACTTGATTCGTGACTATACGTCACCAAAGGGTTTGGCACCACAATGTTGATGAATATCGTGACTATCGTCACCGGTGGTTTGGCACCACCAAAGGTTTGGTACCACACGGGTAGAGAAAGGCGCTTGGATGGTTAGGTTGGGTGCATAACTTAGTGCATGTTAATCTATTATAATTGTGTATGATGTTGCATTTAACCGGGAAAAGGGTTACACACTGAGTCTTGGTGACTCACCTTTTCCTTTAATATTTTTCAAGTGACTCGTAGATCGTGGATGTGGAGCCGATGGACTCGAGGTGGCCATGCAAAGAAATTATAGGCGAGATGGACTTTTAATTATTTATGTTTTATTTTGGTTTTATTTATTCAAGATGTAATAAGGCCTCCTAAGATTATTTTTATTATTTTATCTGCTTGGATGAATTATTTAAACTGTTTAATAACTTTAAAATGATTACACAAATTTTCCTAAATTCAAACGAAAATGTTTTCTTCGTACCATCGGGTACAATAACAAAATTGGTAACAACTTGACTTAAATTTTTGAATGAACTAAGTATTGTTTTCTTTATACACCTCAACGGTTTTAAAATAAGACAACATCTTTTACTCTAAATAAAATCGGCTAAACAAGGGATTTCAAAATATTTTCATCTGTAACATACCGAATTTGGCCATAGTGTTTGGGCCGGGTTTGGGGTGTTACATTTCTGTTCTGCTCTGCCTCCCTTGCTGCTGCCTCCACTTTAAGTTGAGAAATTTGCTCAACTGTGCTCGCTTGCATCTGAGATATCTGGTCTTTTAACCTCTGAACTTCAGCTTGAGATTGACTCCCGGAAGGCATGTATTGCTGCAAGCTGGATCCAAAATATTGGGTCGGGTTAACACCATATCCTTGAAATCGAACCCGACCATACCTTCCAGAACCCAAAACTTCATTTATAATTTTGTTATCAATGTCCTCACAATTAACAGAACTATCAGTCGAAGCAATCGCTTCATACTCCGCCTTCTTATCTTTTAATTTCTTCTAATAAATCAATTAAAGAGTTAAAAATGAAATATACAATAAAAAATGAATGCAACATAACTTAACATTATTTAAAACTACTAAAGACGAATTAAACCATTATAATTAAACATTATAAATATTTATAATAAATCAAATTTTATTAAGTAAATATACCATAATTTCTCTGACTTGGGTGTCATCGGAGATCCATCTTTCTTCCTATGCGTAATGTCAAAAAGCTGAAGGCGTCCAACTTTTTGACCAGACGATGCTTCCTACAATATAGTAGTAAAAATAAATCAATTAATAGTAGAAAGTCATTAATATTTGACAGAATTAATAAATTCATAATAATTGAGCCTCAGCTACACAAGCAAAACTTCTCGGCCTGCTGCAGTGCTTGAATTTTTGTTTTTGCCCGCTACTTGTTCCAACTCGCCACTTTGTCCTACATAATGAAATTATTATTACATATATAGTAAATACTATAAACCAAAAAATTTATAAGAGTTTGGAAGTACGTAATACCTCTCCTTTCTTTGAATTCCAGAATCTAACTGCATCTTCCCATTGGTACCTCAGCATTCCCGGCGGGACATTTCGCAATTTTTCTTCGAGGCTTATATCTTTCTTAAAATAATCTTTTTTTCAAAGTGCTTTTATGGTCTCTCCATTTTTTACCCAATGCCTACTTGATATAGGCATCCGAGACCTTTAAAGCAAATCTCTCCTAAAAAAACACAAGTTTAGAAAGTAAATATAAATGAAACTTAAACCAAAGTATTATAAATTACATTCACGTTTTGTTACCTTAATATTATCGAGAGCTTGATTCTTGTTGCTATTAGGCATGTGATGCCATTATTCGTAGTTGATGAGCAACATATTGACATTTCATGCTATAATGCCCAAATAGCCTGCTAACAATGAGCTTCGATCCAACAGTGACCATGATCTGCTTTACTTACTTTGACACGCTCGATGTGATTTAAGTCGTACAAATATTTAAGTAGTGTCGTCCTCGACCTCCTGTGTGTCCCACCACTTTCACTAGAAAATAATATATTATTATATTAAAATTGAGAAACACAAGCAATAATAGAAGTCTATACGCATGTAAAATAAACTTAACATTACTTTGAACTTCAGAGGCTTGTCGTCTGCATCTCAGCACATTCAAGATCCAATAGTTGTCTCATTGTTCACTATTTCCTTCTTTCAATTTGGAGTATTCTAGACAATACTTAAATTTCGTAATCTTCTTCTAGGCATTTTTCCTGTAATACACATAAAATAGTAGAAATTTTAGTAACAAATAACAACAATAATAGTACATATAAAATAGTTAAATTATATAACATGACCAATATTAAAATTATAATATTACATATATTTAAAAAATCGTAAAATCTTACTACATCATAATTCGTAAATATCTTCGTCCACGTCCGGACGAACCCATTGAAATTGTGTACTAGTACTAGGTATATTTTCATTTAAGTTTTGTTCTAGAAAAGGCAAAGTTTCTGATCTTTCGATGATGTCATCTCTACTTCCATTGCCCATGTCAAATAAGTCTCTAGGGGTGTTTCGGAGTACAACGTACCAACCCTCTTCAGTTGGATCTTTCGAGAGAAGTTCACCATTGTAAAACCAAATTGATCTTGTTTAATTCCGCGAGCCGTATTAACATCAGCGCAATCACCTCGAAATAAGACAACTTTCTGTAATAACCAAATTTTGCCCGGGTTAACCAACCCAATTACCGAAGCCCAATCCAGAAGGCCCAAATAGCTCGGGGCCCATTTTACAACCCACCAAAGACCCAATTCAAACTACCCTAGCCCAAAACCTAACTAGCCCATACCCAAATGAAAAAAGAAAAGAAGAAACCCTAGGTGCGCCAGACCTGGGCCTTCTCATTTGATCCCGTCCCATCCATGACCACTGCTCTGCAAGACCACTCTAACTTGCACAAATTTCACGCACTGCAAGGAGTAAAGGAGACAAAACAGAAGCAATAAAAGCATGTAAACAATGGCTATAAAAGCCAATCTAATTTCATTGTAAGGGGGGTTGTTTCGAAAAAAACAGAGATTTTGAATGCAAACACAGAGAAGTCGAAAGCAAGAATAGAAAGCTAAAAGGTTGATTTTATTTTCATTTTTTTGTTATTTTACCATTGTTTTTTTTTTATTTTTTTGAAAAAAACTTTATAAACGAAATAACAAAGAAGAGGAGGAAAGAAATTTTACCTGAGCCCCGTAGGTGTAGCGTCGAAGGTTCGCTAGCCATCGATCCGGTGGTAGCGCGGTGGCACGACCGACGGCTGGAGAGAACCCAACCATCGGACAGAGTTGAAATGAGAGGGAGAAGGGAGAAGCTTTAAAGTTTTATGTTTTTTTTTTCTTTCTAACTTAGGTTGAAATAAAACAATAAAGGGTTTTGAAATATTGAATGAAACAGCTGTTTGTGGGGCCTGAATCCGCGTGATCCTACCTTAAAAGGGGATTTACGCTCGGTCCCTCCCTTTGTTGTGCCATCCGATCCGCTTTATTTTTTATTTTATTTTGATTTGGCCCTCAAATTTCATGTGGTTTTTAATTCGGTCATTTGGGAATGTTATTCTGAACATGCGCAAGGAACCAAGGGAATATTTTCCCATCTAGTCCCCGCTAGTTTTAGTGTGCTTCATTCAGATCCCCGATTAACTTTCCAGTATTTATATTGTGCACCCCAGAATTTTAGCTTGTTCTCATCCCCGTCCTTAATTCATCTACTTCATTTATTTGCTTATTTTCTTTGAAAACTGTAACATCCTAAAATTGGGGTTATTTGTGATTGAATTAATTGCTTGTGATTGGATTGCTGTGGTGTTATTCGTGGTATAATAGGACTTAATTATGAATCTTGAGTAGGCTCGAGTAGTAGGAAAATTCCATTTGTAAGCTTTAAAGATAGGGAGCCTTAGTAAGTAGGGGTTACAAGTTAAATGAGGGAATATTAGACACTAAAAGGCCTTGGAAAAGTGGTAAAGGGAGGCCACTTACGAGTGGAATTGATGCCACAAGAGGAGCAAGGGAGCCTAGGTTCGAGTTACTTAAATTCCCTTTTGCTCTTTATTTTAGACGGCAAGAGAGAGAGAGAAGTGCTCAATTTTGATTTCAGGATAATAAGGATAATAATGATTTTAATTGGATTTTATTTGATTAATTTTAAAAGGGTGGCAAGGAGGAAAAGTAGGCATTTGTTTAATTCAAATTCTTTTGAAATAATTTTAAACTATTGGCCAAGAGTGATTCAAGGTGTTGGCCGAAATTTGAACTCCCTGGAGAGGAGGGGACGGCAAGGGAGCTATGTAGGGGGGAGGTCGAATTTTCTTAGTGAATTACTTAAGAAATTCGGCTAGCATTTCATCTCTTTTTCTTTCTTTTTCACACTCTCTCAAAACCGAAACCCCATTGCCATCTTCATCTTTTCTTCTTTTTGACCCTTGGCCGAATCACCTACTCTCTTATCCCTTTCTTTTCTTCCATTTGTGCTAAACCGAAAATACTCTCCCCTCATACCTTTCTTTCCTCTTCTCAAACCTTTTGGCCAAAACTCCTATTTCACTTCTTTCTCTTCCTCTTTTTCACTCAAAGCCGAACCTTGAATGTTATTTTAATCAACCATAGCCAATCCCTTCTCCTATTTAGTGTAGTTTTACGAACATCAAAGCAAAGGTGATCTCTTCTAGGATTTCCTCCAATCGGTTTGTAAAGGTGGGTAAGTGTCCAAGGTCAATGCCTTTTATTCTGTTTTTCTTGATTCTTTGTCGACTTGCATAAATGGAAAGATGAAATCCGATATTTGTTGAGAGTTTGGCTAATCTTTCTTTTGAAACCGATTTCACCTAGGGACTCCGGGATTTTGAAGTATTCGAACCAAGCCTCCATTTGTTAGCAAGTAATCTTGGTAAGTGGTGGTAAGGATCTACTTTAATAGACTATATTTTTAGTGATCGAAAAGCTGAAGGCTATTAATATGGATGGTTGCCGATTGTAGAGAAGTGAAACAAATTTACATATCGTGAGGTGGTTAGTGTTCAAAGGACGTGTAGGTAAGGTTTTAGGTTCGTGTGTAACCCTTTGGTATTATTTTGGGTTTGGCCGAATGGTCTATAACAGTAACCTTATGTTTGGCCGAATATAGGAGCAAGGATACCTAGTTTGGCCGATTGACTCTTTAGGGATTTAGGACTATCATTGGTAACAGGTGTGTACATACACACTTTATAACTAATAACTGTGCTAAATACATTGTGTATGCTAAACTGGATTGGTGTAGATTTGGATATTAATACCATAAAGGTATAAGCAAGGATTCAGGTAAGTCCTTATTGTTATGAGGTTTCTTTATGATGCTTTTGGGAAGCATGACATATTTGGTATATGTGGCATATAGATATGTGACTGATGATAAATTCAGTGTATGTTGTTAAATAAACATGTTGGCATGATTTCTGTTAAGTGCATATCATAAATATGTAGGTTAAACGAGTGGAGGGGGAAGTGATATCCGTGTCTTCGGACACCAGTGGTTTAGTATCACATTTCGTGACTAAGGTCACCAGAGGTTTGGCACCTCATAGCGTCTTGTCCCAGTGGCTTAGCACCACAGTGGGTTGGCCCCACAGTTGATATTATGGGATCGTCGCCAGTGATTTGGTATCACATGTGGGTTGGCCCCACAACTTATTATATGTGACTTCGGGTCACCAGTGGTTTGGCACCACTAGTGGTTTGGCACCACAATATTGATGGATATCATGACTTTGAGTCACCAGTGGTTTGGCACCACCAGTGGTTTGGTACCACACGGGGTAGAGAAAGGTGTTTTGGATGGCTAGGTTGGGTGCATGTTAAACTTAGTGCATGTTAACTTAGTTATAATTTGTGTATAATGTTGCATTAAACCGGGGGAAGGGTTACATATTGAGTCTTGGTGACTCACCTTCTCCTTTAACTTTTTCAGGTGACTCGTAGATCGCGGATGAGGAGCCGGATGGACTCGAGGTGGCCATGCAGTGAAAATGTGGATTAAATGAATTTTGAGATATTTTTATTTTATTGTCGGTTTTATTTGTTCAAGTTGTAATAAGGCCTCCTAAGATTTTACTTTGATTATTTTACATGTTTTGGATAATTTTGTTTAAACTACTTAGTGACTTTAAATGGATACACACGTTTTCTTAAATTCAAACGTAAATGTTTTATTGTGCCATCGGCACATTTGATACTCGGTAACAACCTGACTTAATAGATCTTTAACAAAACTAAGTGTGGTTTTCTTCATACACCTCAATGGTTTTAAAACAAGATGGTATCTTTTACTTTAAATTAAATCGGATAAAGGGATTTTTCAAAATGTTTTCTCTGTAACATACCAAATTCGGTCGTAATGTTTGGGCCGAGTTTGGGGTGTTACAAAATCGGTATCAGAGCCCAGTTCAAAGCTCGGCTGTGGGGGCCCAAGGCCCAAAATGTTTTTGGTAGGCCTTTTTGAAATATTTTTGGTTTTGAACAAGATGGCACCGAGTCTCCAAGCACCAATCCGCCTGTAAGTACTTCTAATCTGTATGAATTATTATCAGAGAAGGGTAGGTATGGAACGTAGATAATATGATAGGTGTTTGAACCATAGGACTAGTTTACCCCAACAAAATACATAAGACTTTAAATGCCTAAGTAAACAAACCTACGACCAAGTCGCCGAGTTAGGTGTGGTAACCCCATGCGCATGTCTAGGATTGGATCCGAAGAGCTTGGTACTTAGCAGTCCTCGTGACTCACCTCCTCTTCGCAGAATCCTACAGTGCGTAGCTTCAGTTCACCCTAACCAAGAGGACTCGGTCATAGTTAAACATACGGGTAAAACCCGAAAGGGATTAGCCATGTTTTATGGAAACTCTAGTTTTAAAATTATTAGAGCATCTCTTTTTAATAGGAGCAAAAAATTTATTTTTGGAAAATTTTCAAAATATTTTCGACTTACCAAAATTACCAAAATGCCCCTAGTGGCAAAATTGCAAAAGTACCTTTGGTTTCTAAAAATTACCGTACAACCCGATTTCAATAAAATTCTCTTACTTTGCAAAAGTATCCAAAATTTTGTATTTCAAAATAATACCCTAACTTTGGAAATTTACAAAATTACCCCTGATTGACAAAATTACCAAAATACCCACAGGATAGAAATGCATGTAAATGTCCAAGAGTGAATGTGGATGAAAGGTATTAGGGAATGGATGTGCTTTTCTGTGTGAACTAGGATAGAGGACTTAAAACTTTGATTGATCGAAAGAATCTCTATTAAACTCCCTTCATAAAATTTCGTCGCGGATAACCAAGTGGAACAAGTACTAATTCATAAAAATTTCTTAATCAGATTAAGGCGCAATAGTTAGAATGAGCTCTAGAGGACGTGGTCTTCGTGGACGCGGTAGGGGCAGGATGACCGTGTCAGAACCCGTTAGGTCGGGTCAGGGATCGAAAAATGAGGTACCACCGCCACCACCACCCCCAACTTTTGGAGCGGAGGAGCAGGATCAGACGGGAGGTGAGGCAGTATCGCAAGCTATGTTGCGAGTCCTTGAGATGGTGGATGGGGCAAGTGGTGGTATAGGAGCTCAGAAATCTGTACCCGAGTGACTCCGATCCAACAGAGCTGAGGTATTCCGGGGTGTATCGGGAGTGGCACCCAGTGCGGTGAAATATTGGTTAGAATCGACTGAGAGGATCATGGATGATCTCGATCTGACGAGTGAGGAGAAGCTGAAAGGAGCGGTGTCGCTTCTAAAGGATGAGTCATATCAATGGTGGCTCACGGTTCGGGATGGTGCTACGGCAGATGATCTTACTTGGGAGTATTTCAAAGCTGCTTATCAGAAGAAGTATGTGGGCACCACCTAACCGATTCGCAGAGGAAAGCCTTTACGGGTTGGTACAAGGAAATAAGATCGTGTCGAGTATGAAGTGGAATTTCGAGGTCGAGCCGCTATGCTCGGGGAATTGTGTCAACAGAGCATGAACGGTGTATCCGCTTTGAAGACGGACTTAGGGATGATTTGAGGCTGCTGATAGCTCCACAACAAGAACGGGAGTTCGCGGTCTTAGTGGAGAAATCGAAGGTTGCTGAAGGGGTAAGGCAGTTGGTTAGGCGTGATCAGGATAGGAATTGGAATAAGAAGAGCTCTGAATCCTCAAGGTTCTCTGGTAATTAGTCGAAGAGGACAAGGTTTGGTGGGTCGAATCAAGCTGCTAAGCATGCTACTGCTGATCCTCAATGGCCGCCACGGTGTGCTCGGTGTGGCAAGTCTTACACGAGGGAGTGTTGGAATGGTAATCGAGGATGCTTCGAGTGTGGGTCCTTGGAGCATCGCATTAGAGACTATCCTAAAAAGGCAGCTAGACTGATATCAGAGGGTCAGGATCGTGCACCAAATAGGAGGGATAACCAACAGCCACAGAGTGGTCGAGGTGCAGCTAGGGGTAATGGAAATAGTAACAGCGTGGTAGAGGGTGTGAAGATGCAGAGGCAAGGCAACCAAGGTTGGTTTATGCTGGTAGTCGAGGAGGAAGATGTGCGGATGTGACGACGGTATGTTCCTTATTTCGAATACCCTTAATTGCTTTGATTATTGTAGAGTTTTCTTGTTTTACTAGGGAAGTGCACGAAACCTTGGTTGTGAACTTAGAGATTGTGCCTAGGAAGTAAGATAGTTTTATTAAGATCGAGTCTGCAAAGATAAGCATAGTATGGTGAGTTAAGATGTACGACTATTCGTTAGTAAGTAATTTCGAGGACGAAATTATTTTTAAGGGGGGTAGAACTGTAACATCC
This sequence comes from Gossypium rotundifolium, assembly GCA_025506655.1. Taxonomy (NCBI): domain Eukaryota; kingdom Viridiplantae; phylum Streptophyta; class Magnoliopsida; order Malvales; family Malvaceae; genus Gossypium; species Gossypium rotundifolium. Next base: position 68,945,580 of record CP106730.1, on the reverse strand, counting down.
TAAAATTGGGGTTATTTGTGATTGAATTAAATTGCTTGTGATTGGATTGCTGTGGTGTTATTCGTGGTATAATAGGACTTAATTATGAATCTTGAGTAGGCTCGAGTAGTAGGAAAATTCCATTTGTAAGCTTTAAAGATAGGGAGCCTTAGTAAGTAGGGTTACAAGTTAAATGAGGAATATTAGACACTAAAAGGCCTTGGAAAAGTGGCAAAAGGAGGCCACTTAGAGCTGGAATTGACGCCACAAGAGGAGCAAGGGAGCCTAGTTTGAGTTGCGAAATTCCCTTTTGCTCTTTATTTTGGACTGCAAGAGAGAGAGAAGTGCTCAATTTTGATTTTAGGATAATAAGGATAATAATGATTTTAATTGGATTTTATTTGATTAATTTTAAAAGGGTGGCAAGGAGGAAAAGTAGGCATTTGTTTAATTCAAATTCTTTTGAAATAATTTTAAACTATTGGCCAAGAGTGATTCAAGGTGTTGGTCAAAATTTGAACTCCCCGGAGAGGAGGGACGCAAGGAGCTATGTAGGGGAGGCCGAATTTTCTTAGTGAATTACTTAACAAATTCGCTAGCATTTCATCTCTTTTATTTCTTTTTCACTCTCTCTCAAAATCGAAACCCCATTGCCATCTTTATCTTTTCTTCTTTTTGACCCTTGGCCGAATCACCTACTCTCTTATCCCTCTCTTTTCTTTCATTTGTACTAAACCGAAAATACTCTCCCCTCATACCATTTTGTCCTCTTTTCAAACCTTTTGGCCGAAACTCCTATTTCACTTCTTTCTCTTCCTCTTTTTCACTCAAAGCCGAACCTTGAATGTTATTTTAATCAACCATAGCGAATCCCTTCTCCTATTTGGTGTAGTTTTGGCTGAACATCAAAGCAAAGGTGATCTCTTCTAGGATTTCCTCCAATCGGTTTGTAAAGGTGGGTAAGTGTCCAAGGCCGAATGCCTTTTATTCTATTTTTCTTGATTCTCTGTCGACTTGGATAAATGGAAAGCCGAAATCTGGCATTTGTTGAGAGTTTGGCTAATCTTTCTTTTGAAACCGATTTCACCTAGGGACTCCGGGATTTTGAAGTATTCGAACCAAGCCTCCATTTGTTAGCAAGTAATCTTGGTAAGTGGTGGTAAGGATCTACTTTAATAGACTATATTTTTAGTGATCGAAAAGTCGAAGGCTATTAATATGGATGGTTGCCGATTGTAGGGAAGTGAAACAGATTTACATATCGTGAGGTGGTTAGTGTTCAAAGGACGTGTAGGTAAGGTTTCGGGTTCGTGTGTAACCCTTTGGTATTATTTTGGGTTTGGCCGAATGGTCTATAACAGTAACCTTATGTTTGGCCGAATATAGGAGCAAGGATACCTAGTTTGGCCGATTGACTCTTCAGGGATTTAGGACTATCATTGGTAACAGGTGTGTACATACACATTTTATAACTAATAACTATGCTAAATACATTGTGTATGCTAAACTGGATTGGTGTAGATTTGGATATTAATACCATAAAGGTATAAGCAAGGACTCAGGTAAGTCCTTGTTGTTATGAGCTTTCTTTATGATGCTTTTGGGAAGCTTGACATATTTGGTATATGTGGCATATAGATATGTGACTGATGATAAATTCAGTGTATGTTGTTAAATAAACATGTTGGCATGATTTCAGTTAAGTGCATATCATAAATATGTAGGTTAAACGAGTGGAGGGGGAAGTGATATCTGTGTCTTCGGACACCAGTGGTTTGGTACCACATTTCGTGACTAAGGTCACCAGAGGTTTGGCACCTCATAGCGTCTTGTCCCAGTGGCTTAGCACCACAGTGGGTTGGCCCCACAGTTGATATTATGGGATCGTCGCCATGATTTGGTATCACACGGGTTGGCCCCACAACTTGTTATATGTGACTTGGTCACAGTGGTTTAGCACCACCAAAGGGTTTGGCACCACAATATTGATGAATATCGTGACTTTGAGTCACCAGTGGTTTGGCACCACCAGTGGTTTGGTACCACATGGGGTAGAGAAAGGTGTTTTGGATGGCTAGGTTGGGTGCATGTTAAACTTAGTGCATGTTAACTTAGTTATAATTTGTGTATGATGTTGCATTAAACCGGGGGAAGGGTTACACATTGAGTCTTGGTGACTCACCTTCTCCTTTAACTTTTCGGTGACTCGTAGATCGGATGAGGAGCCGGATGGACTCGAGGTGGCCATGCAGTGAAAATGTGGATTAAATGAATTTTGAGCTATTTTATTTTATTGTCGGTTTTATTTGTTCAAGTTGTAATAAGGCCTCCTAAGATTTTACTTTGATTATTTTACATGTTTTGGATAATTTTGTTTAAACTACTTAGTGACTTTAAAATGGGTACACACGTTTTCTTAAATTCAAACGTAAATGTTTTATTGTGCCATCGGGTACATTTGATATCGGTAACAACCTGACTTAATAGATCTTTAACAAAACTAAGTGTGGTTTTCTTCATACACCTCAATGGTTTTAAAACAAGACGGTATCTTTTACTTTAAATTAAATCGGATAAAGGATTTTTCAAAATGTTTTCTCTGTAACATACCAAATTCTATTACGTAATGTTTGGGCTAGGGTTTAGGGTGTTACAAAAAGCTTGTATTACTTATTATTTTATCGTTTTTGTATTATTTATTTTAAGTTTTTGTATTATTCAGTTCAAACCTCTTCATATATGTATATTTATTTTAAAATTGTTTGATTATTTTTAAACATTACATACATTTATATTACTTATTTATCATTACTAGTCTTACTATTATTATTTTCATCATTGTTATTTTCATTACTATTTTATTATCATTATCATTATTACTATTATTATATATATTTCATTATTTATTTACTATTATTATATTGTTTTATATATATATTTTATTATTTCTTTATTAAATATCCTTATCATCACTAGTATTATTTTTATTTTTATTTTTCTAAATATCATTACTATTATTTTATTTCCACTATCATTTGTTATTACTATTATATCATTATTTTATATATCTATCTATCTATCTATCTATATATATATATATATATATATATATATATATATATTTACCACTATTTATTGTTATTGTTATTATTTTATTATCACTATCACCATTATATTTATTCACTTATATATATATTTTACTAACGCTTTACTTATTATTATCTTCATTACTATCATTTCTATTATTGTTTAGTAACCATACTATTATTATTATTATTATTATTATTATTATTATTATTATTATTATTATTATTATTATTATTTAGTATTTTTATCATTATATTATTTCTCAATATGCATATATTTTACCTATTTCATATATATTACCACCATTATTATTATCATTATTTTCTACCATCGTCAATACATATACACCATTGTCACAATACTTTTCTTTCCCACTACTTATATTCTCATCGTTCATCTCCTTGGTTTTCCGACATCTCAATTCTCATAACAATCGGTATTCCGTATTAGCAATTCAAGTAAATCGAGCCCTAACTTACTGGGTTCCAATTTTTCTCGTTTAAGTTAAACAACGGGATATCCCTTTCAAAAATCGCGAATTCAAGTTTCAAATCGACATTTCGTATTAGCAATTCGAGTGAATCGAGCCCTAACTTACTGGGTTTCGATTTTTCTCGTTTTAGCTAAACAACGGGATGTCTCTTTTAAGATCGTAATTCAAATTTTAAACAAAACACTTAATCCCGAAAATTCAAAATGTCGCGCCCTAACTTACTGGACTCGACATCTAGATACTTCGGATAAGTTTTTTTTTTTAAATAGGGGCAATATTCCTAATTTGGACCTTCGAGAAAACGAGCCCTAACTTACTGGGTTCTGATTGCTCGTTTGACAAATGACAAAAGATCCTCTTCAAATATAAAGCCAAGTTTTAAAAGGCGAGCTTAGTTTCGGGAATCTAAAGTATTGCGCCCTAACTTACTGAACATAATGCTTTATCTCTTTGAAAATAAGAGAGTCTTAACGTCCCTTTCGATCCCTTCAAGCTTTGGAAATCAAAAGTATCTATTTTCGAATCATTTCAAAGTTTTCAACATTAGGACATCGATCAATCAATTTGGTACCAATGTTGGGCGTATCGAGGGTGCTAATCCTTCCTCGTGCGTAGTCGGCTCCCGAACTCATTTTTCTGGATTTCGTAGACCAAAATCATTGTTTTGATAAATCAAACTGTTTATTAAAAATAACTATTTTACGAGGTGACCCGATCATACCCAAATAAAGATCGGTGGCGACTCCCCTTCTTTTCGTTTTCAAAACCCTCGAGTCAACCACGTTGTTTCCTGTTTTATCAAAAAATAGTTACGACAGCTTGGCAACTCCATTGGGGACTTCGAGAGTCAGGCCATAGATTGATTGATTTTTGTCCTTTTGATTAAAATTAGAAAATGGTTTCGAAAAATCATGCTTCTTTTAATGCACTTTCAATTTTGGGTCTCGTAAATACTTTGGTATTGTACTGCATGACCGTTATGATCACACCCTTTAAGTGGGAGCGAGAAGCTATGCCTTCGTGAGGTTTTCACCTCCACATGGGCTAGTGGACTGCTTTCAGGATACATCCGTACCTATGTCTTCGTGAAGTTTTCACTTCCGCATGGCCATAGGGAAATGTATTCCCCTGAACTGAACTCGGTCCGTATGAGCCCATAATGGGTGAGGATCGAGAAATCTATTGGTTCGGGTACCTCGAACTTTAGAACTCAACCACATGTAAAGAGCCTAAGAACCCACCCCGAGCTGAACTATGCCAAACCTTAGTAGTTACCCAGATAGGCGTTTGTGTATTTTATATGCTTTATATCTCATTCTGTGGTACTAATTGATGATGTTTTATTTTCTCTGCATGTCATTTCCATTTTTAAGAGGCATCGATTCATGGTCAGTTTCTGAGTTAGAGAGCTGGTTATGGAAAGCGAATTCCTTGATAAAGTAGAAGACAATGCGGCCGCCCGCACATGGTCAGAGCAAAGCCAATTAGAAAAGGGAAGCTTAGGCGAGGATATGTGTCGAATTACATGATTTCACCAATATCGTTGTCACGCAGAATGAACTCAAGAGTTGAAAGAAATATGGACCCGATGGGATGACGAGGCAAAGCAGTTGTTCTATAGTACCTACGGCGATCTACCATACCTGCTTGATGTCAAAATAGATAAGCACCTATTCCGAGCAATGACTCAGTTCTGGAATGTCGCTTATAGCTGTTTCTCATTCGGGAAAGTAGATTTGGTTCCCACGGTAGAGGAATACACGACCTTGCTACGTTGTTCGAGAATTCAAGTTGATAAAACTTATTCCAAAGCAGTTAATAGCCCGACTTTTGCGAAGAAATTGATGAATATCACGGGAATGAGCGAACAATGGCTAGAATGTAGAAGAAAGGCGGGGGTAAATGCATACCTTGGATATATTTGAGGGACCTGATCCTAACGCATCCTGATACAAAGAAAAAGATTAACATCTTGGCCTTGTGTATTTATGGTTTGATGATCTTCCCAAAAGCCCTAAGACATATTGATGAAGCAGTTATTGATCTGTTCAGCCGATTAGACAAAGAGGTCACAACTATTCCTGCCATCTTGGCCAAAATATTCAGATCCTTGAATGCATGTCGGAGAATAGGTGAAGGCAGATTTATTGGATGTGCGTAGTTGTTATTGGCCTAGTTCCATAGTCACTTCTAGAAAGTAGAGAAAGTGTCTTATCGGTTCTTGTCGAAGAATTACTCCCTGTTGAAAGAGATAGTAGCTACACCTAGGAGAGAAGACGTGTCTGAAGAAAATTGGATAGTGCTCCTTCAAAACCTTCAAGAAGACGACATCGAGTGGAAGGCTCCTTGGATGATTCCTGACAAGATCTTTTATCGTTGTGGAAACTTCGACTGGGTTCCTCTACTGGAAATTTGAGGTGCCATTGCATACGCCTCTTTGCTGGTCCTAAGATAATATGGTTCAAGACAGTTCATACCAACAACATACGGGCTGGCTCAATGCGAGTTCTCATACGAAGAAGGGAGCTATAAAAAAATGGTTAAAGAGATCTCTAGTGCCTAGAATCAGATTCATAGAATGAAAAGGTTATCCGTAGGCTTGATGATGACCCTAGAGTACAGCGGATGGAGGGTTAGAAGGATTAATGATAATGTCCCTAAGCCAAATCCAGAGGGCGCTCGATCGAGAGAAGAATGCCTGCGAGTAGTCCCATCAGAATTAGAGATTGTGAAATAAGATTTTGAACGGATGAGTTCGGAGCTTGAAAAAAGAATAGAAAAGCTGAAGGAAGAAAAGATGTCCCTCCAATTAGAAGTGGACGGTCAAAAATCAGAGGCCGAGAAACTTAGAAAGGAAAAATAGAAGGTAGAGGAAGACCGAGATAGCTTGAAGACGAAATACAAGAAGATGCGTCTGATGATAAAAAATGCTGGATTAGGAAAAACTTTGGAGCAGTGGCGACAAGAGATCCGAGAGGAAAAAGCCAGAGTTAGTAGTTGGGAGAAAAAGTTTCAGGAAATGCAAACACAAAAAGAGGCCTTAGAGAAGGGCATGACAGAAAACCAAAGGGAGAAAAAGGGACTAAAAGCTAGAATAATGAGCTTAAGCGGTCTCTGCACCACTATCAAGTCAAGACTCGAAAAGTAAACTCAAATCAAGTCCTAAAAGAATCAAGGAAATGAAGGATAGGGTTGAAGAGCTAGAATCGGCATTACACAGTGGTGAGCTCCGAATTGAGCTTCTGGAAACAAGAGAAAGGCGTTGGAAGGAGGAGCTTCGCCATTCTTGTGAGAAAGTCAGAAGTCGGGATTACCTCATGGGTGAAGCGATAATTCAGATTCGAGAGGTAGCTGATCACCTACAGACTTTGGCTGCAGAGGCTGACATATTGAGCGTGAGATATGAGCTACAACCGAGTTGTAACCAAGAGCTAATCTTTTTGCTTGATAAAATCAAAACCTTAGGCCGTAGGGCGAAAGCATATTTGTAGTCTGTTTTATGTAAAGGGTTTTGTTTTCTAATAAAGTTTTCTAAAATGAAGTTGAATCTGAATCGATGCCTTCTTCTTGCATTCATGTATTTGCATTGCATCATCAAAGAAAAGACGTATTGATTAATATTCGGTTGCTAAATAGAAAAGTTTGTCATAAGGAAATGAATTTTTTGATAAAGTGGATTGTAATATGGTTGCCCAAATATAGTTCAAATAAACGATGAGAGAAGGTCGATAGTCCATGGAAGAACGCAAGACTTGGCCCGATAATTTAAGCCAACGTGGATTATTCAAGAGTCCTCACGTCTTGATTTTCTTAAAGAAGCTTATGAATATCACGGAGGATAAGTGAGTGAAGAGGTACAGACTGAGCAACAAGGAGCTAAAGAAGCATCTATGGAGAAAGTTTACGGGACACGACCATAACATACAGATACGAAGAAAAAGACTGGTGTTTCCACTTGAATTATGATGACAAAACTGTATACGCAATCCGTTTTATGTAAAGAGCTTTATTTTCTAGAAAAGTTCTTCTAATAGGAATTGAATTTATAATCAGCGCCTATCTTTCTTTTTGCATTCTCTCTATGCATTTGAATGGCATTGCATCATCTTAGAAAGGAAGTGTTGATTCATATTCGGTTGCTAAATGGAAGAGTTTGTCATAAGAAAATGTGTTACTTGATAAAGTGGATTGTAATACGGTCGTTCAAACATAAGGACATGGCCGTATATGCGATCCGTTTTATGTAAAGAAACATGTTTTCTAGAAAAGTTCTTCTAATGGAATCAAAATGATCAACACCTCTCTTTCTTTTTACATTCATGCCATGCGCCTGCATTGCATTTTATGCATTTGCATTACATTACGTTATATGCATTTGAGTCCAAAGAAAGAGCCTAATAAGTTAAAATTATAGAAGAAGAAAATAGTTGCAGAAAGATTAAGAAAGGAGGATTGCGAGAGCCTCAGGTCAGGAATCGGAATGGGAACCCATAGTGTATCCTCCTTTGTTAAAAACATTTACATCTGCAGGAATGATGTACCCAGGGAGAGATAATTCACGAAGCACATTGTTATGGATTGAAAGGGGTCTTCAGAACGTCAGTATAAATGTTGTTGACAAAGGGGATGATGCAATTGAAGATGTTTCAATGATACGCTCTTGTCCTCCTAGATTCATTTTGAACAATTGGACTGCTTTGGATCTTCTTGTAGTTTCTAAGTCCTCTCCAGAGTAATGCTCAATGTTAACTCTCTTTTTGTGTGCCCCTAAGTAGTAGTGGGATTCTTTTGTAAGAGCTTATGTTTGCTCTTTATCATTTAAATGAACATTAATGGAGATGCATTTTGTCATAGTCTTTTCATTCTTGTTAACTTCATAATTATTCCCTCTTCTCATAGCCTGTCCTCATATAATACCATAACGTTATGTTTGTTTGGTTCCAATACTTTGATGCTCCTCTATAGTTCTCTTTTCCATTCACCTTTCAGGTGCTCAGATGCCAACGACATGAACAATCCCGTTACAAGTCTTGAAATCGATTTTGAGAAAGCTATTTGTGTAGGAGAATGCGAAGTTGAGGAAGATGCTGAAGATTATGTCTCGTCTCCTGACTTACTAAGAATTATAGAACAAGAAGATAAACAGATTCTACCCCATCAAGAATCTGTTGAGACAGTGAATTTGGGAAATGAAGAAAAGAGGCAGGAAGTGAAGATTGGGACTCCATTTCAGAGAAGACCAAACATGATTTGATCGCCTTGCTTCGTGATTACAAAGATGTATTTGCATGGTCGTATCAGGATATGCCAGGGTTGAACGAAGATATAGTGGTCCATAGACTCCCACTGAAACCAGAATGCAAACCCATTCAACAGAAGCTAAGACGAATGATACCTGAAATGCTGTTAAAGATAAAAGAAGAAGTCAAGAAACAATTTGATGCTGACTTCCTACAAGTCGCCAAATACCCAGAATAAGTAGCTAACATAGTCCCAGTATCAAAAAAAGACGGCAAGATGGCTCCTGAAGATATGGAGAAAACCACATTCGTGACGATGTGGGGAACATTCTGCTACAAGGTAATGCCATTCGGATTGAAGAATGCCAGGGCAACATATCAGAAGGCTATGGTGATGTTGTTCCATGACATGATGCATAAAGAAATAGAAGTCTACGTTGATGATATGATTGCAAAATCTCGGGCGGAAAGAGAGCATGTTGAGAACCTCAAGAAGATGTTTGAAAGACTAAGAAATTTCCAGCTGAAGCTTAATCCAGCCAAGTGTACGTTTGGGGCTACCTCGGGAAAATTACTAGGCTTTATCGTCAGTGAGAGGGGCATTGAGGTTGATCCAGATAAGATAAAAGCCATACAAGAACTACCACCTCAGCAAGCACAAAAAAGAAGTCGAGGATTTTTAGGGAGGATAAACTACATTGCTAGATTCATTGCTCAACTTACCAACCAGTGTGACCTAATTTTTTGACTCCTTCAAAAACACAATCCTGGAGAATGGAACAAGGAGTGCCAAGTGGCTTTTGATTAAATAAAATAGTATTTGTCTAACCCCCCGGTGCTAGTACCACCAACTCCTGGGAGACCGTTAATATCGTATCTGACTGTGTTCGAAAACTCAATAGGTTGTGTACTGGGGTAACATGATGAGTCAGGGAAAAGAGAAAGGGCAATTTACTACCTCAGCAAGAAGTTCATAGAGTATGAAGCAAAGTACCTGTCAATTGAAAAATTGTATTGTGCTTTGGTTTGGGTAGTTCGAAGACTCAGACAATATATGTTGTATCATACGACGTGGTTAATTTCAAAACTGGACCCAATAAAATACATGATGGAATCACCTGCACTCTCAGGAAGAATGGCACGATGGCAGATCCTACTATCAGAGTACGGCATCATATATGTGAGTCAAAAGTCGATAAAGGGGAGCGCGATAGCTGACTTCTTAGCAACTCGAACAACAGAGGAATACTAGCCATTAAGATTTAATTTCCCAAACGAAGACTTGATGTGCATTATAGAAAAAAAGTGTGAGTCGTCTAAAGAGAAATCATGGAAGATGAGCTTCGACAGTACATCAAATGCATTGGGGCATGGGATTGGAGCAGTCCTAGTGTCACCAAGGGGGAACCATTATCCGCTCACTGCCAGATTAAATTTCTTCTGTACCAATAATGTTGCGGAATATGAGGTTTGCATCATGGGACTTCGTGCAGCCATTGAACGAAACATCAAAATCTTGGAAGTGTACGGGGACTCAGTGTTGGTGATTTACCAAATTCGTGAAGATTGGGAAGTGAGAGATTCGAAGTTGGTCAAATAGCGAGATCTTGTTAAGGAGTTGGTCAAAGAGTTCGAAGAAGTGACTTTTAATTACTTCCCACGAGAAGAAAACCAATTGGCTGATTCCTGGTCACTTTGGCCTCAATGTTCAAAGTAAACAGAGAAACGGAAATAATGCCTCTCCAAATGAGCATATATGAGGTCCCTGCACATTGTTTTAGCATTGAAAAAGAGGCAGATGGATAGCCATGGTTCCATGATATCTTAGAATATGTCAAGAATCAAAGATATCCCAAGCAAGCAAATGAGAACGACAAAAGAACAATCAGAAGAATGGCGGTGGGATTTGTTCTCGATGGGGATATCCTATACAAAAGAGGAAAAGATCAAGTGCTCCTGAGATGCGTGGATGCTGTTGAAGCCAGAAAAATACTTAAAGATGTCCATGAAGGAACTTGTGGAACGATGCCAATGGTTTCACTATGGCGTGAAGATTATAAGACTCGGTTATTCTTGGTGACAATGGAAAGTGATCGCATTAATTACGCATTTAAGTACCACAAATGTCAAATTTACTGGCGATAAAATTCATGCAACCCTTTCGCCCCTTCATGTCATGACTTCTCCGTGGCCTTTTTCTATGTGGGGCATGGATGTTATAGGGCCAATTTCCCCAAAAGCTTCTAATAGACACCGATTCATTTTTGTGGTCATAGATTACTTCACAAAATGGATAGAAGCCGCTTCATTTGCTAATGTGACGAGGATCGTAGTTTGCAAGTTCTTAAAGAAGGAGATCATATGTCGATACGGTTTGCCTGAGAGAATCATTTCAGATAATGCTTCGAATCTAAACAACAAGATGATGAAGGAAGTGTGAGCAATTTCAAATAAAGTATCATAATTCCTCACCCTATCGCCTAAAATGAATGGAGCGATGAAGTCGCTAACAAAATATTAAGAAGATTATTTGGAAAATGACTGAGACGATATAAAGATCGGCATGAGAAGCTACCGTTAAGCTTTATGCATATCGCACATCTGTGTGTACATCTACGGGAGCAACTCCTTTCTTTCTGGTTTATGGAATGGAAACTGTGCTGCCCATCAAAGTTGAGATCCCCTCTCTACGATTCTTAATGGAGTCAAAACTAGAAGAATCAGAATGAGTCCGAGCTCGATATGACCAGCTAAATCTTATCAAAAAAAATGCTTGAAAGTGATCTGCCATGGACAAATGTACCAGAAGAGAATGATCACTGACCATGACAAGAAGGTGTGGCCAAGAGAATTTCGCGAGGGAGAACTTGTACTGAGAAAGATTCTCCCAATACAAAAAGACTTCTGAGGAAAATGGACACCAAATTGGGAAGGGCCATACGTCGTAAAGAAGGCTTTCTCAGGTGGAGCTTTGATTCTCACTGAGATGGATGGGAAGGAGTTACCAAATCCAATGAACTCAGATGCTGTGAAAAGGTACTATGCTTAAAGAAAAAAAAGGGGATCAAGATGAAAACCCAAAAAGGGTGTCTTGGTGAAAAAAAAGAAAAAAAGATCAAGATGAAAACCCGAAAAGGCCATCTTGGAAAAAAAGAAAGAAAAAAGAAAAAAGAAATCAAGATAAAAACTCGAAAAGGGCGTCTTAGTGAAAAAAAAAAGGGGAACAAGATGAAAACTCGAAAGGGCATTTTGGTAAACAAAAGATTAGGATGAAAACTTGAAAAGGCATCCTAATGAAGGGGGTTCAGACATAAAGAGCAAGACGATTTGAACAGAGGGTCAAATGCCGAGATTATAATATTTGAAGCAGATTCGGAAGCTCAAAATCTTCTACACAAGAAGCTTTGCTCGAAAAGATCCAGGATGAAGAAATGTGGAGAAGTTCATGCGTTGAATATCTAGAGCATTTGTGACAATTGAACCTGCTTTCCTTTTTTTATAATGTTTTATTTATTGAGCTATTCCTTGTCAATTTTCTTTGCTTATTACTTTTGAAATAAATATGAATGTGAGGTATCCCTTTCATACCTACTTTACCATTTTCATGTATCTCATGTTTGGTTCATTTAAATGATAAATAGTGAAATTACATACTCTAAACAAAGGGGATGTTGAGCATTATCTGGATGAGAATTTGGTAAGTGCAAGAGCCTCAAAGCAAGGACAAAGTTCAACAGGGGGCAAAAGGGTGATATACGAGTAACGTAGATTACCCGTAAAACTTGAGGACGGGTACAAAACCTGAAAGGAAACTCAAGAATCAAAGTAATGAATGCAGGTCATCATGAAAGTCGTAACAAAAAGAGATATATGACAAACAAGCCCAGGGCGCATGGCATAATCATGTAGGCATAAAAGCATTTAAGACAAACACGTGCATATCATGATAACATCACACATGACATATACAGGTACGCCAATAAAGCAAGAAGTTTTGATGATAGTTGTACCGAACCAAGGAAAAAGAAGACATCTGAGTTCCACCAGATGATATGTTTTGAAATTCTGATTGCAAAATATCAACTCATAATACGAGAAGTGAGTTGAGCCTCAGGTCACACACTGAGGTGTTTTTCAATATTTATTTTTCAAAATATCAACTCATAATACGAGAGGTGAGTTGAGCCTCAGGTCACACGCTGAGGTATTTTTCAATTTCTGTTCAAAAATCAACTCATAATACGAGAGGTGAGTTGAGCCTCGGGTCACACGCCGAGGTATTTTCAATTTTTGTTTTTCAAATTCTGTTTGTTTCAAAAATCAACTCATAATGCGAGAGGTGAGTTGAGCCTCAGGTCGCACGCCGAGGTATTTTTAATTTCTGTCTTTCAATTTCGCTCAAAAATCAACTCATAATGCGAGAGTAAGTTGAGCCTCGTGTCGCACGCCGAGGTATTTTTAATTTCATCTTTCAATTTGCTCAAAAATCAACTCATAGTCTGAGAGGTGAGTTGAGCCTCAGGCCGACGCCGAGGTATTTTTAATTTCTATCTTTCAATTTCTATTCAAAATTAACTCATAGTACGAGAGGTGAGTTGAGCCTCGGGTCGCACGCCGAGGTATTTTAATTTCCATCTTTCAATTTCTATTCAAAAATCAACTCATAGTACGAAAGGTGAGTTGAGCCTTGGTCGCACGCCGAGGTATTTTTAATTTCATCTTTCAATTTCATTCAAAATCAACTCATAATACTGAGAGGTGAGTTGAGCCTCAAGTTACACCCCGAGGTATTTTCAATTTTGTTTTTCAAATTCATTTGTTTCAAAAATCAACTCATAATACGAGAGGTGAGTTGGGTCTCGGGTTACAGGCCGAGGTATTTTCAATTTCCATTTTTCAGTTTCTATTTTTCAAAATAAAAATTAAAAAAATCAACTCATATTGCGAGAGGTGAATTGAGCCTCGTGTCGCATATTGAGTTCCCGTGGAGTAGGTTGAGATTACAAATCCTGTCTCCAAGTTTACAATGAGGATCAATCCTTATCTCTTTGAAGTAGAGAAGATCGAGTGGAGCGGATTAAAGCTACAAGTCCTATCTCTCGAAGTTACTGATGGAGCAGATTGAAGATAGCGAGTCTAGCATCCTTAAAGTTGTAGGAGCAAATTGAAGCTACAAGACCTATCTCGTGAAGTAGAAGTGGAGTGGATCAAAGCAACAAATTACGATGGAGTTTGAAGTCGTTGAAGAGGACGAGAACCAAGAAGTCAAGGCTTGGCCAAGACCGGCAAAATTGGTTCTTATTGTCTTTGCTTCTATTCTCGTTTCACGACAATGAGCAAAGAGGGGTAGCTGTAATAACCAAATTTTGCCCGGGTTAACCAACCCAATTGTCGAAGCCCAATCCAGAAGGCCCAAATAGCTCAGGGCCCGTTTTACAACCCACCAAAGAACCAATTCAAACTACCCTAGCCCAAAACCTAACTAGCCCATACCCAAACGAAAATAGAAAACAAAGAAACCCTAGGTGTGCACACTAGGCTTTCTCGCCATTTGATCCGTCCCCATCCACCGCCACTGCTCTGCAAAGACCGCCTAACTTGCATAGCCCATGCACCTGCAAGGAGTAAAGGAGACAAGACAGAAGCAATAAAAGCATGTAAACAATGGTCAGTAAAAGCCAATCTAATTTCATTGTAAGGGGGTTGTTTGAAAAAATAGAGATTTTGAATGCAAACACCGAGAAGTCAAAGCAAGAATAGAAAGCTAAAAGGTTGATTTTATTTTCATTTTTGTTATTTTACTATTATTTTTTATTTTTTGAAAAAACTTTATAAATGAAATAACAAAGAAGAGGAGGAAAGAAATTTTACACGAGCCCGTGAGGTGTAGCATCAAGATTCACCACCATCGATCCGGCAGGTAGCGCGGTGATGACGACAGACTGGAGAGAACCCAACCGTCGACGAGTTGAAATGACAGGAGAAGGAGAAGCTTTAGAGTTTTAAGTTTTTTTTCTTTCGACTTAGGTTGAAATAAAACAATAAAAAGGGTTTTGAAATATTGAATGAAACAGCTTGTTTGTGGGGCATGAATCAGTGTGATCCTACCTTAAAAGGGGATTTACGCTCGTCCCTCCCTTTGTTGTGCCATCCGATCCGCTTTATTTTTATTTTATTTTGATTTGGCCTTAAATTTCATGTGGTTTTTAATTCGGTCCTTTGGGATTGTTATTCGAACATGCGCAAGGAACCAAGGGAATATTTTCCCATCTAGTCCCCGCTAGTTTCATGTGCTTCATTCGGATCCCGATTAACTTTCCAAGATTTATATTGTGCACCTTAATTTTAGCTTGTTCTCATCCCCGTCCTTAATTCATCTACTTCATTTATTTGCTTATTTTCTTTGAAAACTTGTTGTATTACTTATTATTTTATCGCTTTTGTATTATTTGTTTTAAGTTTTGTATTGTTCATTTCAAACCTCTTCATATATGTATATTCATTTTAAAATTGTTTGATTATTTTTAAACATTACATACATTTATATTACTTATTTATCATTAGTAGTCTTACTATTATTATTTTCATCATTGTTATTTTCATTACTATTTTATTATCACTATCATTATTACTATTATTATATATATTTCATTATTTGTTTACTATTATTATATTATTTTATATATATTTTTATTATTTCTTTATTAAATATTCTTATCATCACTAGTATTATTTTTATTTTTATTTTTCTAAATATCATTACTATTATTTTATTTCCACTATCATTTGTTATTACTATTATATCATTAGTTTTATATATCTATATCTATATATATATATATATATATATATTTACCACTATTTATTTGTTGTTATTGTTATTATTTTATTATCACTATCACCATTATATATATATATATATATATATTCACTAACGCTTTTACTTATTATTATCTTCATTACTATCATTTCTATTATTGTTTAGTAACCATACTATTATTATTATTATTATTATTATTATTATTATTATTATTTTTAGTATTTTTATCATTATATTATTTCTCAATATGCATATATTTTACCTATTTTATATATATTACCACCATTATTATTATCATTATTTTCTACCATCGTCAATACATATACACCATTGTCACAATACTTTTTTTCCCACAACTTATATTCTCATCGCTCATCTCCTTGGTTTTCCGATATCTCAATTCTCATAACAATCGGTATTCAGTATTAGCAATTCAAGTGAATCGAGCCCTAACTTACTGGGTTCCGTTTTTCTCATTTAAGTTAAACAATGGGATATCCCTTTCAAAAATCACGAATTCAAGTTTCAAATCGACATTCCGTATTAGCAATTCGAGTGAATCGAGCCCTAACTTACTGGGTTTTGATTTTTCTCGCTTAAGCTAAACAACAGGATGTCCCTTTTAAGATCGCAATTCAAATTTTAAACAAAACACTTAATCCCTGAAATTGAAATGTCTCACCCTAACTTATCGGACTCGACATCTAGATACTTGGATAAGTTTTTTAAAATAGGGCAATATTCTAATTTGGACCTTTGAGAAAAGAGCCCTAACTTCTCGGGTTCGATTTCTCATTTGACAAATGATGAGATCCTTTTCAAATATAAAGCCAAGTTTTAAAAGGCGAGCTTAGTTTCGGAATCTAAAGTATTACCTAACTTCTTCGGACATAATGCTTTATCTCTTCAAAATAAGAGAGTCTTAACGTCCCTTTCGATCTCTTCAAGTTTTGGAAATCAAAAGTATCTATTTTCGAATCATTTCAAAGTTTTCAACATTAGGACATCGATCAATCAATTTGGTACCAATGTTGGGCGTATCGAGGGGCTAATCCTTCTTCGTGCGTAACCGACTCCCGAACTCGTTTTCTTGGATTTCGTAGACCAAAATCGTTGTTTTGATAAATCAAACTATTTATTAAAAACAACTGTTTTACGAGGTGACCCTATCACACCCAAATAAAGATCGGTGGCGACTCCCTTTCTTTTCATTTTCAAAACCCTCGAGTCAACCACGTCGTTTCCTATTTTATCAAAAAATGGTTACGACACTTTCTATTTTCCATAATAATCTAACTCAATTATGTCAGTAAAAAGTCCGTAATACTCCACATTTCCCTCAACTGGATTACTGTCCCTAGCACTAGCATAACTTGTAATTGAAGAATTAACAATAATTCCACAATTTTGAGTTCTCCTCAATCTCTCACGATATTTTGTATGAAATCTAAATCCATTGATGAGGAAGCCACTATATCTTTTCACTATTCTATTTGGACCTTGGGAAAGCCATTTAACTCCGTCATTTACTTCATTCCGACTCCAAACCTATTGAATCGAAAGTAAATTGAGTAATTATAAATGTTATGATAAAACATTATTACTTGTCAATGAAAGCTTCAATTGCATACCATTTGGCTTAACCATTCATGAAATGATTCTGTGAACAACTTATTAATTTCTCGTTGTTGTAATCTTCGGGACCGTGAACGAGCTCTCAATATTTGTTTGTACTCACTATGTTAAAAAAATGTTTACTTTGTTAGAAGACAAACAAATTATAATTGATGAATATTTATCAAATTCTACAACTTACTTGCGTAATGGTTCCATTGAATCGTGATGAAAAAGAACATATCGATGTGATTGGACCCACGATCTATCATCTAATTCTGTAATTTCAACTTTGCTGATTGGTTCTCTGAAACTTTGAAATAAATAAGTTTCGGCCAAGTTATGATCTGTGAGCCCAACATTTCTACTTGGTCTATTTATTCTTGTTTCAACATCTTCCAAATACCTTGAACAGAAAGTCATACATTCCTCTGCCAAGTAGCCTTCAGCAATTGATCATTCCAGATAACGCATATTGCAGTAGTAAGACTTTAATTTGGATAGGAACCTAAACACGATAGACAACATTATCAAAAGTTGCAACTAAAGGCATTGAGGTGAATGAAGGAATAATTTACAAATAAATTAACACCTTTCTATGGGATACATCCATCGATAGAAAATGGGTCCACCAAGTATTGCTTCACGAGGGAGATGAATTATCAAGTGCACCATAATAGTGAAGAAAGAAGGCAGGAAGATCTTCTCCAGATTGCATAAAGTCAATGCGGCTCGATCTTATAGTGTCTCAAGTTCTTGAACATCCAAAACTTTGCCACAAATGCCTTTCATTATATTGGATAGTTCAATTACACAAGACGTCACCTTTTTCGACATACAACACCGCATTGTAATCGGCAAGAATCTTGCATCAAGATGTGATATTCATGTGATTTTAAGGCATATAGTCTTCGATCTTTAAGACTCACACATTGAGATATATTTGATGCATACGCATCCGGGACCTTTATATCCTTCAACACCATGCATAACACTTCTTTCTCTATCTTCGACATTGAAAAAATAGAAGGCGGCAACCGATATTTCCTATTCGAAAGTGCTTGAGGGTGAAGCTCATGCCGAATTCCCATGTGGACTAAATCACGTTGACTCTGAAGATTGTCTTTCGAATTTCCATTGACATTCAAAATAGTCCCAATGATGTTCTCGCAGACATTTTTCTCAATGTACATGACATCAAGATTATGTCGTAAAATGTGATGATCCCAATAAGGTAACTCAAAAAATATACTTTTTTTTCCACAAGTCCGCTTCATTAGGATCATCCTCTTTATCAGATTCATCATCAGATTCATCCCTTGATCTTCTATTTCTTTGCGTGTTGGGCAGTTGATTCATCTTCCCATAAATGAAATTCATATCTTTCAACATGAACAAGATTTCAGATCCACTGGTCTGCGAAGAAGCTTCTCTAAACTCTTAAATCATCACAAACGAGTACTCAAATCTAAATCTATGATTTTTCGGTACCACCGACGATGCCCCATGTAAGAGAACTTCTTCCCATTATATAACCATTGCGAACATGTTTGCGCAGCACAACAAGGACAAGAATAACGTTCCTTGGTACTCCAACCAGATAAATTAGCGTAAGTCGGAAAGTCATTAATAGTCCAACATCGAAGCTGTACGTAAATTAAAGTTCTCCTTTCTCAGTACATCATATGTCTTAACACCAGCCCATAATTGTTTTAACTCTTCAATAAGTGGCTACAAATATATGTCAATATCATTCCCGGGACCTTTCTCTTCAGGGATAATCATAGATAAGATAAAGGATGATTGTTTCATGCAAACCCATGGAGGCAAATTATAAGGAACAAGCACAACAGGCCAAGTACTATATGTAGTGCTCATGATTTTGTAAGGATTAAATCCATCAGATGCTAGCCCAAGCCTCACACTCCGAGGATTGCTTGCAAAGCTTGGAAATTTGGAGTCAAATGATTTTAAAGCTAAAGAATATGCAGGATACCTTAATAATCCATCATCGGTTCATCCATCATGGTGCCACATCATTGACTCGGCTGTCTTCGACGACATGGAAAGCCTTTGAAGCCTTAGTATTAGAGAAAATATCACAAAATCTTAACTGACTTTTTCCTTGACTGTGCATCGTTTTCATCCTCGTTACCATCTTCTGTATTTCTATTCATCCAACGGGATTGACCGCATACATGACAGCACTGTTGGTTTTTTCGATCTGCCCCAATACAACATGCAATCATTTGGGCAACTATGAATTTTGTTGTACCCAAGGCCCAAAGCTTTTATCAGTTTCTTCATGTCTTTTGAAGATTGAGGGATTTTCGCAAACGGGAACATTTCTCTCAAAAACTCTAACAACATTTTCAAAGAGTTTCTGGTCCACCCTCCCAAACATTTTAAGTGAAAAAGATGAATACAAAAATACAGTTTTGAAAATTTTGATCCCTCATATAGTTCTTCATTCATTTCACCAAGTAACGTGTAGAACTTCACCGCTTCTTCATTTGGATGTTCACCAGGTACACTTCTTCCCGTTTCGGTGAAAGTATTTCCACCAAAATTATAATCATCGGTTGCACCCAAGTCGATGGAAATGATTGCAAACCATCATCACAAGATATTAAATGCATCCCACAACATGCCTTCCATGTCATCTTCTCTAACATTCTGATTGTAAGCACTATGAGAATAACCCAGATTCATCGTTGAAGAGGCTCCACTATATGTACACTCTCCATGGAAAATCCATTTTTTATACCCCCGAATAAAGCCATCAACAATTTGATGTTCGTAGACAACTTCACGATAATGCCAATTGATATTGCAACACTTCTTACACGGGCAAAGAATCATATTCTCTTGCATTTTGAAATGCAAAATTTAGAAAAGTTTCTACTCCATTTCGATAGCCGTTGCTTACCCTTGACAAATTCATCCAAGTTCTATCTATTTCGTAGTTGTTGAAGTCTAAAGTTGACAATAAATTACACGAGCAAGTTATGATATGATATATATTTATGTATCATGTAAGCTATGTAAGTTATGAAATTGATCTTAAAATTATGTAAGTTATGAATTATGTGTTATCTTAAAATCATGTAAGTTATGAAATTTTATCTTTAAATTATGTCAGTTATGTATTATGCAAGTTATGTAAATTATGTAAGTTATATCTTTAAATTATGTAAGTTATGTATTATGTAAGTTATGTAAATTATGTAAGTTATGAAATTTGATCTTAAAATTATGTAAGTTATGAATTATGTAAGTTATGAAATTTGAACTTTAAATTATGTCAGTTATGTATTACGAAATTATGTAAATTATGTAAGTTATAAAATTTGATCTTTAAATTATGTAAGTTACGTACTATGTAAGTTATGAAATTTGAACTTTTAATTATGTAAGTTATGTAAATTATGTAAGTTATGAAATTTAAACTTTAAATTAAGTAAGTTATGTAAATTTGAACTTTAAAATAAATTAAAATATTAAACAAAAATTTCGTGGTTAAAATAAAATAAAATAAAATAAAATAAAATAAAACAAAATATTTTTGTGATTAAAATAACATAAAATAAAAAAAGATAAATAAGAAGGAAAACATATAAATATTTGTATAGTTTGGACCAATTAAATCAAAAATTGATTAGCTAGTCGATTTGATTTTAAATTGAGAATTAATATCGATTAAACCGATAAAAATCGTCAAAATTATATTTATTAATTATTTTGGATAATTGATAAAATTTTGGTCCAACAAATTATTTTTAGTCCAATTGTCAAACCCAAACAATGATCCAACATGAATAAAAATAATTAAAAATTGTTAAAAATTATTGGTTGCATGAAAGTTCTTAAATTTTACTTTATTATATTTATTAGATATTTTTTCGAAACATACATGTACTTATCACAAAATAAAATATTTGAATACTACTTCAACCTTTTACCTTACATTTAATTTTATTAAAATAAAATTCAAAGATGTGAAACAATATCATGAAATGATTGAGCAATATATATAACCTTTGACCGTACATTTAATATCATGCATTATGCATAAATCACTAACAACAATTAATATACTAAAAAGCCATAACTAAGTGCCACAACCAGTTGAAACAATATAATAAACATCAATTTTTCCAAAATCATCATGATATAACTGTTATTGATCAGAATTTTGAACTAAAACGTACCTTAATAATTTCAAGAAACTGGTCTACTCCACTCTCACTAAGAAAGAGAGGCTGTAGTCAGAAAAATAGTATTTGTTAAGTAATTTAAAGGGAAAATGAATACAAATAAGCCAAAAAAAATTAGCAACGAAACATGGACCTGCCCAAGCAATATTTCTGTAACATC
This sequence comes from Gossypium rotundifolium, assembly GCA_025506655.1. Lineage (NCBI taxonomy): Eukaryota > Viridiplantae > Streptophyta > Magnoliopsida > Malvales > Malvaceae > Gossypium > Gossypium rotundifolium. The sequence continues at coordinate 68,923,970 of CP106730.1, read as the reverse complement.
GTAGATTAGGGGTTGTGCGTTTGGAGCATAACTCAAGTGTTAATAGGCTTTAAGCATGGTTGGTGATGTTTTAAGGGTTTTTAAAACTCTAGGATTAAAAGGGGGATGCATTGGAAATTTTTGAAATTTTAAGTTAAAAGGGGAAATTGGGCTAAGGAGGCCTTAAAGAAAATTTTAGGAGTTTAGGGACATGAACCTGGGCTTAGTAAAGTGGCTTGGGACGCTATATTAGGGGCCTTGGAGGCTTGCGCAGGAGGGAAGAGGTTCGAGTAACGCGGGGTGCATCAGAGGTTTTTATTTTTGCGTCAAAAAGGGGACTAGGCTATGAAGGGTTTAAGAGAAGTTGTTGGGGATTTATGGCATAAGAAATGCCTTGGTAAAGTGGCTTCCATGCGCCACTTAAGGGCCTGGATATAATGCCAACAAGGGCCTTGGTTCGAAACACGGCGGCAGCAGGTGGTGTTTTTATTTTTAGCTTTTAGCGTTAAGACAAGGGGGAGCTAGGGAATGAGGCTTTAAAAGAAATTGGGGCGAGTTTATATCACAAAAAGCGCTTTGGCAGAGTGGCTTTGGGCGTTAAAGCTTAAAGGGGCTTAGTGCAGGTCATGGGTTCAAGACGCAAGGGAAGCAAAAAAAATTTTGAGGTTTTATTTTGCATTCTGGCGTTAGGGAGAAGGAGCAGTGGACGGCACTTGGGATCTTCAATTTGATAAGGATAATGCTTATGTAATCCTTTTAAAATTCGGCTACAGTAAGGTAGGATAATTGTTGTTTTTATTCAAATAGGTAGATTAGTAGATAGAATAGGAGATTAAGTGGGGATAATTGATTTATTTTAGAATTTTGAATAGGTGATTAGAGATAATGAGATGGATTTTATTTTATTTTATTAAGGTGATAAAAAGAGATTAAGTATGGATTTATTGTTATTCACTTTGAATATGTGTTAAAGAGATAAAATAAGAGAAAGTGTGTAGTATAAATAGGGTGCTCACCTTTTGATATTTCTTTTTTTTCCATTCTAAATTCTTCTTGCCGAAATTGTTCTACCCTCTCCTCATCTTCTTTATTTTTCTTCCAACCCAAATTCCTTACTTATTCTCTTGTAGCGAATCTCAAGGTACTTTATTTTCTCTTCGTTGTTTCGAGTCTTTGAAGTAAAACCTCTCTAATATTAGTCACTATTGTCAATCTTTCAACCTCTTATTCATTCTATTTCACAATCTTTGAGGCCGAATCTACAAGGGCAATACCATCGATCTTTTGCTTTTGGTCTCATGGTAGCGTGTAAGGTAAGTATTCTCTATTCTAGCAATCGATTTGGGTTCCTATTCTTTTAGTTTGCCGAAATCAAGTGTGCAAGCCTTGATCTAAGGATGGCCGAATGTCCATTAAGCTATTTTATGTGTCTTTTGTGTAGCCGATATTAAGGAGCGATGAGGAGTTCTTCTGATTCAAAAGCATCAAGGTAAGTGGTATATGTTAGTCGGCCAAGGCCATTTTCCCTAGATTTATTGTTGTCAATCTAACAGAGGTTAAGCAGGAGTTCGACAACTTCTAAGACAAGGAGCGGTTTGGGATTTAGATCCGTAAGGTAAGGCAAGAGGATTTTCGCCATAGGCCATTTTGGTATATAATGTTAGCGATTCGACTTAGGTGGTGTAGGAAGGAGTTCTACAATCGCAAAGGTGCAAATCATTAGACGGGTTTCAGATTTAGTCAATTGTGCTAATCAAAGCGTAGTTATCGACCTGTCTCTTTAATGTTTATATGTGTTATATGTGTTATTTCATGTATGTGTATGTGAATGATAGCCAAATAAGGGCTAAGATTGTGAATATCGTGGTGGGTGATTGAATAATCAGTCGTTGATTTACGATAATAAATGATTATTGATGAATGTATAAAATTTGATGGCATGTGATGTATATTTGTTTCAAGTAATATGTTGCCATGGTACACATATATATGCATGGGACTTGGGATGTGACTATTGGAGGAAAGGGTGTACACTATGTACGTGGTCTAATGCTAGCCCTGTGCTACATTAGCGCTTGATGTTAGCTATGTGCTTCATCAAGGAGGTGTTGGCTAAGTGCCCATCTCGGCGGTTGATAGTGTGTGCATCACCGTGGATCGATTGATATGTGGGATCCTATGGGATCGGTGGCTCACCACGGCCTTGAGCAACAAGTCTGCTAAGGTAAGATATGTGGATCATTATGTGATCGGTGGTGGATTAGCCACGGCCTTGGCGGGTCCGCCAAGGTAGGTGTAATGGATGGACCCTAGGTTGGGATGGGCTTCATAATTGCATATTTATGTGTATGGATCGTGTGGATATGGGCCAAGCCCATATGTGGAGATATGTGAAATGACTATGCATTGAGTCTGCTTGACTCACCCAATATTTTAAACCTTTCGTGATGCGAAAGCTTGGACCGGGTTGGAGTGGATACAAAGGTGGCCATGCGTATGTATTTTCATGCGTAAAGATATTTTTAATTAATTAAGCATTTATATCTTCAAGATTTTGATTATTCAATTATTGTAATAAGGCCCTAAAAGTATTTAAAGTCTGCTTAAGTGTTTCTCATTAAGTTTATTATTGTGTTTTATTATGGATTGACAATTGAGGAATTATTTGCAAACGATTTTTATTTAAATCTATATATACTAAAGTTTTAATCCGGATATTTTATAAACACCACACCTTACTTAAGAATTTTAATGAACACTTTTTTTTCTAAACTTAACAAAATTTTCATGTTTTATCCTTAAGTTCAAATTTGTTTCAAACGTTTTCATGATGGCATTTCAAATTCGGTTGTAGTGAATGGGCCGGGTTTGGGGTTTTACAATTTCAACCAAAACACAGCCAGCAGACTAGATGTCAATGGCCGTAGTGTATTTATTTGCACCAAATATTAATTCAGGTGGTCGTTAGTACCTATAATGATGTAAGATTATAAGCATAGCACCAAATATTAATTTCGTTGAACCAAATATAAAAATTTATCAATATCACTACCAAATATTAATTCAAAGATTAAATGGCAGCTTCAGTTGAACCAACAATTCCAGGAGGAGTAGGAAGCGATGATCAAATACGAACAACATTAACTCATTTATACTTTAAATTAAAAATAAAAAATTAAAAAAATATCAAACAATATTAATTCACTACTGGTTTTTTAGAAAAAAAGCACACTTAACTGCTTCCTGGTTTGGCAATGTCAAGATGGACATTGTAATAGGCCCATTTCGCCTTACCCATTTTAAAACAAAATAAACTAAAACAAACCAAAATAAAACCAAAACAAAATTAAAAAAATTAAACCAACCCAAATACTAAAGGCCAAATAACAGTCCTTTTTATTACAAGCCCAAATCCAGAATTTATTTACCAATAAGACCAAGGCCTGCTTATTTAAAATACTAGCCCAAATACAAATTCCTAAACCCAAGACCCGATTCCAAATAGATCCAATTGCATAGGCCCAAAGACAGAACAGGCTTGAGTGGCCCAAAATTTTCAGAAAACCCTAGGGGTTTCTAGAAGCGATTAGCACAGCAGCAGCCTCAAATTTCCCCACGCACGTGCGCGCCACGCCAACCAGGCACTCGGGCCACCTCACCTCCACGACACTCACACCGCAAATAAATAGCACAGAAGCCAACAAAGAGAGGAAACAAAAAAATAAAAAGGATTTTGTATTTTTATTTTTGTTTTGCTATATAAGCTGATGTACACAATGTAAAAGGATCCAATTTTTTATATACAAACAGATATAGAATATTAGAAAAAAAGAAAACAAAATTGGAAAGGTGATTTTCAATTCCACTTTCATCAAATTTCATATCTTATTTTGCTAGCTTTCAATTCGTTATTTTTTGCATGTGAAATAAAAAGGAAAGGCTTACCTCTATAATGGCGCTTGAATCCTCGCTTCTTCGTTGTAATCTACCGATGGGGATTTCAAAGTTTGAGAACTACGAGTTTTTCAAATAGGCCTTCAGATAAGGCATAATAGACTTTCGCTTGACCTATCCGCCAATTACAAATGCAAATAGTGATCGGATGTAAAGGTTCTTTTGTCCTACTGAATGCGGGGTGAAGGGTTTCTTTTTTAATCGGTTTTAAAATGGCAAGGGTTTGTTTTTTAAAGAAAGGGGCAACTTGTTTGATTTTAAAGAAGAAACTATGGCATTTATAAGAAGGCAAAAATGAGGCCGCTTGAGCTTTTTCCGATGGCCTCAAAAAGACGCCAGATAGCTATTACGACCGATTCAATCCGACCGCTCCAATCAAGATCCGTGTTTACGAGCATTGGTTTTATTCGCGATTAGTCCTTTCTTTTTGTGCAGCTATCTAATTAAATCTTGTGTATCTTTTCTTTGTTTTTTAATTAATCCCTGTAATTTGTACGCTATTCCAATTTGATCCGTGTTTAAAACGATATGCGCAGGGATTTGGCTCAATTGCATTTTTAATCCTCACTCCTTTTTGCGTATTTTATTTAGATCCTTGATTTTGTTTTTATTTTTATATGTTTAATTATTCTTTTGATTTTGTCTTTATTTCAATTGAGTCTATTTTAATTTTATGTTTTTTTATTCCTTATAATTTTTATTTTCTTAAATAAAGGCAAATTTAACATAGAACTTGGATATTATTATTTTAAGATATAAATTATTTATATTAGATTTTATTTCATATATTATTTTGTACATTATTTACTTTGAATTTCTTTTTATATAATATATTTATTTTAAAATTCATTTATACTATTATTTCATGTATTAGTTATTTTCATCTTGTTTTTTATCTATTTCAAACTCTATAATGTGTTACTTTTTGTAAACTTTCATTTATTTAATAGTGTTGGTATTTTCAAAATAGAGTTGTAAAATTATTATTTTAGTATAATTTGGATTGCATGTTCATATTATTATTTTGTTATCCATTTGTACAAAGTTGTATTCACATATTATTATTCTAGGCTCGATATTATATTTTTCTTCATTATCGAATAGTGATTGAATAAATGCATTATGAGTCGATTTTAAAATCACCCATTTAAAATTTCTCAAAATAAGGAAATAGTTTGATGTTTGGAAGTTCGAGGAATTGCATCCTAACGTGCTGGGTGTCAATTTTCCGTTCGACCAAATAACCAAATAACCAAATATCCTTTTGATTGCATGTTTTGAAAATTAAAGATGATCTCGGTGTCGAGGTATAAATGTGTCATATCCTAACGTGTTGGATGGGATGTTTTTATCTCTTTGCAACGAGTGAATCTTGAGATTCAATTAAAAATTAATTAACATTCTTTAAAAAGTATCACACCTTAAACATTTTCAAGTTTTCAATGTAAGGACACTAGTTAATCGATTTGGTACCCAATCAGGCGATTTAGGGTGCTAACCCTTCCTCGTATGTGAATCGACTCGGAACCCTTTTGTTATTTTATTTCAGAGACCAAAATTATTTTTACAAGGTGATCCAATCACACCTAAATAAAAAAGGTTGGTGGCGACTCCATGTTTTTTTAAAGTCGATCACCATTTTTCCAAAACAATAAAATGGCTTCGACAGCTTGGCGACTCCACTGGGGACTGGTTGAGAGTCAGACCATAGATTGATTAATTTTTGTCCTTTTGATTGAAGATTTGGAAAATTTTTTTGGAAAATCATGTTTCTCTTGATGCATTTGTTGGTGCTATGATTGCAATAATGTCGAGTCTCGTAGAATACTCTTGCATTGCACTGCATAACCATTGTGGTTACACCTTGAAGTGGGAGTGAGAAGCTATGCCTTCGTGAGGTTTTCACCTCCGAATGGGCTAGTGGACTACTTCTGGGATACAGCCATACCTATGTGCTTTGTGAGATTTTCATCTCTGCATGGCCATAGGGAAATGTATTCCCCTGAACCGAACTCGATCCATATGAGCCTATAATGGGTGAGGATCGAGGAATCTGCTGGTTCAGGTACCCTTTCTTTAGAACTAAATGACATATAGTGAACCCTAAAAGCCTACCCTAGATAGTGCCGCAATAAACTATAGTAGTCATCCGAATAAGTGCTCTACTTGTTTCTTTTTTGGTTACTTTTACCTTATACTAATCTGTTTCATTTTGTCTTGGCTATGATTGCATCACATATCATTTCATACCTAAATGAGTGTCGATTCATGTTCTATTATTAAATTAGAGAGTTTGTCATGGAGAAGGAAATTCTTGATAAAATAGAAGATAATACTATTGTCCAGTATATTTGTAACTGTTTCATGTAAAGAATTTTGCCCTCTAGTAAAGTTTTCTAATGGAAATTGAATTAGAATCGACACCCTTTTGCATTCATTGCATGCATTCACATGGCATTACATCATATGCATTAGATTTCATGAGAAGACCCTGATTGGTTGAAATTATTTCAGCATTAACCTAGACACCAACAATACCAAAATCCTTACGGTACCTGAATCAAAAAGAAAGATATGGATCAGAGATTAGAAAGACTGGAACTACTCCAAAGGGAGATGCAAGATAAACTTCAACTGCAAATGCAATAGCAGCTTGCTAAGATCCAACAAGATATGATGGACCGAATGATGGAATCGCAAAAGAATATGATGACTCAATTGACTCAATTACTGGCGGGAGGAATAGACAAATGAAAGACCCCCATAGTTAACATTGGTGAAGATAATGAGGAACCACTATATCCTCCGGGTTTTACCCCAACACATCCTGAGGTGCATCCACGAAAAACATCCATCACAATTAAACCTCAATAATTTCAGGAGGGTGTTTCGATATCGACAAACTTCCAAGAGGGATAGGGTTCTAACTTAGGGGATCACCCAATTAATGCGGTTATTCTCGACTTCGATGAGGCAGCAGGAAGGGAAAGGTCAAGGTCTAAATTGCCAAGACAGTTAAAGGATCGATGCAAATGACTAGAGGACAAATTCAGGGCCATGGAAAACGCTGATAGAAAACATGGAATCGACGCTAAAGATCTGAGTTTGGTGCCAGATCTAATACTTCCCCACAAATTTGAGATGCCAGAATTTGAAAAAATACAATGGGATTAGTTGCCCCGAAGCTCACATAACCATGTTTTGCTGACGAATGACTGGGTATGTTAACAGTGACCAACTGCTAATACATTGCTTCCAAGACAGTTTGGTGGGAGCAGCATCCAAGTGGTATAATCAATTGACCCGTGCCAAAATTGGTTCTTGGAGGGATTTAGCACAGGCATTCATGAAGCAGTACAGTCACGTCATAGACATGACCCCTGATAGAATTACCTTACAAAACATGGAGAAGAAACCAAGCGAGAGTTTCTGACAATATGCACAAAGATGGAGAGAAGTTGCCATACAATTCCAGCCACCTCTTCTAGAGAAAGAAACTACCATGCTTTTCATTAACACCGTGAAAGCCCTATTTATCAAACATATGTTGGGGAGTGCCACGAAGAGTTTCTCAAACATAGTGATGTTTGGTGAAATAATCGAAAACACTGTGAGAAGCGGGGGAAAGCGCCAAAAGATCAGCCCAGAGAACGAAAGAAAAGGAAGTAAACAATGTGGGAGCATACAGCAAGTGCTACTCAAAGCAAATCACCGTCGGCCAACCAAAGACGACAACCGCTAGCCTTGAGAATCCTCCAAGGCAGGAATCTAGCCAAAGGACAAGTACAGAAAAGCGTCAGTTCACTCCTATCCCAATGACGTATCGAGAGCTTTATTAGAACCTGTTTAATGCACAAGTGGTGTCCCCTTTCTACCTAACACCATTGTAGCCCCCGTACCCCAAATGGTACGATGCAAATGCTCAATGTGACTACCATACGAGAATTTCGGGGCATTCAATAAAAAATTGCACTACCTTTAAGAAAGTCATTGAAAGACTTATTAAAATGGGCATTGTAAAATTTGATGATACACCAAGTGCTGATAATCTGCTACCTAACCACACTGATGGTGGAGTAAATGTGATTGATGGAGAGGCAGGGAGAAAAATCAAGGCTTATATCACAGAAGTAAAAACTCCTTTGAGATGAGTTTGGAAAGAGATGGTAAAAAGGGGGTTGAGCATGCCAGGTCCTGAAAAAAGTTGTGAAAACTCTAGGAACTACTGTGAGTTCCATCATAAAGAAGGGCATGAGATCCAAGAATGCACAGAATTTAGAGCCTTGATACAAGGTCGGATGGACAATAAAGAGATCGAGTTTTGTGAAAGGGTTAAAGAAAATGTTAAGAAAATGCTGGAAAATGTGCACATCAATGCCATACATGAAGAAATCACTAAAAAGGGACCTTGTCGGATATCTGCCCTTACGAACCTGGAAGTGTTCTGAATAATTGGACTGCAGAAGAAATTCCTGTAGTTTTTAGAGCTTACTTAGAGTAATGTTCTGAACACACTTGTTGCTTTTAGCCTAGAAGCGATAAGAATTTCTTTTTGAAATAGGCTTATGTCTAAACTTCATTATGAAATACATACTTGAGAACATTTTGAATAAAAATCTTCTCGTTCTTTTAGATTCTTTCATTGTTCTTTCCTTGAACCTTTGTTCTGAATCATTCTTTTATTTTATTCATAAGCATACAGTGCAAATAGTTATTCTCAAATTCATTCATTCTTTGTATATTCTTTTGTACCTACAACAGGTCCCCAGATATCAATGACATGAGTAACGCTGCCACGGATTTATTATCTCTTTTTGAGTAAGACATATGTTTAGAGGGATCCTAGGACTTTGAAGATGACATAGACTGTGGCTTATCTCCAGACTTGTTAAGAATGGTAAAATAAGAGGAAAAGAAAATTCTACCTCATGAAGAAACAGTGGAGATTTTGACCTTAGAAGAGGGAAAGGTAGTGAAAATTAGAACTTGCATAACTAAAGAGACGAAATGAGACCTCGGAGAGTTACTTCAAAAATTCAAAGATATCTTCGCATGGTCGTACCAGGATATGCCAAGGTTAAGCATTGACATCGTTGTGCATCGTCTCCCCATAAAAGATAATTGCAAATTGATTCAACAGAAGCTCCGGTGAATGAGGCCAGACATTGTGCTAAAAATAAAAGAGGAAGTCAAAAAGATGCCAGATTTTTGCAGAAAGTCAAATACTCAGAATGGGTAGCCAACATTGTGCCTGTCTCTAAGAAAGATGGGCAGGTACGAATGCGTGTAGATTATAGAGATTTAAATAAGGCCCACCAGAAAGACAATTTCCCCTTGCCTCATATTGACACTCTAGTAGACAATACGGCAGGATTTTCGTTGTTTTCCTTCATAGATGGCTTCTCTAGATACAATCAGATAAAAATGCATCCCGAAAACATGGAAAAGACCACATTCATAACCTTGTAGGGCACATTTTGTTATAAGGTGATGCCATTTGGGTTGAAGATTGTAGGAATGACATATCAAAGGGCTATATGACCTTGTTCCATGATATGATGCACAAAGAGATTGAAGTCTACGTCGATGATATGATTGCAAAGTCCTGAACAGAAGTTGAACATATACAAGTTTTGAGAAAGTTGTTCTTGAGAATAAGGAAATTCCAGTTAAAGCTCAATCCCACAAAATGTACTTTTGGAGCTAGTTCTGGAAAATTGCTGGGCTTTATAGTCAGCGAGAAGGGAATCAAAATTGACTTAGACAAGGTCCGGGGATATACAAGAATTGCCTCCATCGCGCACTCAAAAGGAAGTTCAAGGTTTCCTTGGGAGGTTAAATTACATTACTCGGTTCATTTCACAATTGATTGAGAAATGTGTTCCCATATTTTATCTTCTGAAGAAACATAATCCAGGCGTGTGGGATGATGAATGTCAGAATGCTTTTGATAAAGTCAAATAGTACTTGTCAAGCCCTCCAGTCTTGTCACCCCCTTGCCCAGATAGGCCACTAATCCTGTACTTGACAGTGTTTAAACACTCTATAGGGTGTGTGCTGGGTCAACACGATGATTCGGGGAGAAGAGAAAAGGCGATATACTCCTCAGTAAGAAATTCACTGAGTGTGAGATGAGATATTCGCCAATTGAGAAGTTGTGTTGTGCCTTGATTTGGACGACTCACAGGTTGAGAAAATACATGCTATACAACACGACATGGCTAATCTTGAAGTTGGATCCTCTAAAATATATGATGGAGTCAACTGCTTTGAATGGAAGAATGGCCAGATGGAAAATTCTCCTCTCTGAATTTGATATAGTTTATGTGAGCCAAAAGGCTGTGAAAGAAAGCGCAATAGCATATTTTCTAGCTAGCAGAGCTCTAGAAGATTATAAGCCTTTGAACTTTAACTTCCCCAAAGAATAATTAATGTATGTGGCAACAACTGAAGAAGATGCTACAAAAGATCACCTTTGGAAATTGAACTTCAACGGAGCATCAAATGCTGTAGGAAATGGGATTGGGGCAGTCTTGGTATCCCCAAATGGAGATCACTATCTGTTCACATGCAAGTTGGATTTTGATGGTACAAATTATTTGGTAGAATATGAAGCGTGTATCATGGGACTCCGTGCTGCCATAGAACGCAGGATTAGAGCGCTAGAAGTATATGGAGATTTTGCACTGGTGATCTTCTAACTGAAAGGTGAATAGGAGACAAGAGACCCCAAATTAATCAATTATCGAAGGATAGTTATGGGGTTAATTGAAGAGTTTGGACATTACCTTCAATTATCTCCCGCGAGATGAAAACCAAATGGCTGGTGCTTTGGCTACTTTGGCTTCCATGGTTAAGGTGAACAAACAAGAGGATGTAAAACCCAGTCAAATGAGTATCTACAAGGCCCCAGCTCATTGTTATAATGTAGAGGAAGAAGAAAGAAATGATTACCCATAGTACCAATATATATTGCAATACGTGAGAAATCACGAATATCCTGAACAAGCGATCGAGAACGAAAAGAGGACATTGAGAAGACTAGCCTATGACTATGTCTTAGACAGGGAGATCCTGTATAAAAGAAGAAAGGATTAGGTATTGTTGAGATGTGTGGATGCTGTTGAAGCTAAGAAAATTTTAGAAGAAGTCCACAAGGGTGTTTGTGGAACACATGCTAACGGTTTCATAATGACTAGACAAATTATGAGATTCAGATACTATTGGTCTACCATGGAAGGAGACTGCATCAATTATGATAAAACATGTCACAAATGCCAGATCTATGGAGATAAAATTCATGTACCTCCTTTGCCTCTGCATGTTATGACCTCTCTGTAGCCTTTCTCTATGTGGGGCATGGATGTCATCGGGCCGATCTCTCCAAAAGCTTCCAATGGGCACCGGTTCATCTTTGTAGTCATTGACTATTTCACCAAGTAGGCAGAGGCTGCCTCATATGCCAGTGTTACTAAATCTACAGTCAGCAAATTCCTAAAAAAGGAAATAATATGTCAATATGGAATGCCTGAGAGGATCATATCTGACAATGCATTAACCTTGAACAACAGCACAATCGCAGAGGTCTGCAGTCAATTCAAAATCAGACATCACAATTCGTCATCTTATCATCCGAAAATAAATGGTGCAGTGGAAGCAGCCAACAAAAACATTAAGAAGATTGTGGCGAAAATGGCTGAAACCTATAAAGATTGGCACAAGAAACTACCATTTGCTCTCTATGCTTATCAAACATCAGTCAGGGCCTCCACCGGGGCAACTCCTTTCTCATTGGTTTATGGAATGGAGGCAGTGTTACCCATCGAGGTTGAAATTCCTTCCCTTCGAGTCTTATCAGAGCTAAACTTAGATGAAGCCGAATGGATCCAGTCTCGATACGATCAGTTGAATTTTATTGAGGAAAAGAGGCTAAGGGCTATCCGTCATGGTCAAATGTACCAAAAGAGAATAATGTGGGCTTATGACAAAAAGGTTCTCCCAAGAGAATTTCATGAGGGAGACTTGGTTTTGAAAAAGATCCTCCCCATGCAAAAGGATTTCAGAGGGAAATGGATGCCAATTTGAGAAGGACCTTATGTGGTGAAAAAGGCTTTCTCCGGAGGAGCACTGATCTTGGCTGAGATGGATGGGAAAAACTTACCCAATCCTATTAACTCGTATTCAGTAAAGAAATACTATACTTGAAGAGGAAAAGAGGCCAAAGTAAAAACCCGCAAAGGGCGCTTTGAGACTTTCTCAAAAAAAAAAAGATGACGAAAATGAAAAATGGAGAGGCCAAGTGAAAACCCACAAAGTGCGCCTTGAGACCAAAGGGGTTTTGAGTTGAAAACTCGAAAAGGGTAGCTCAAATTGTGATCAGATTATAATGGGGCATGCGGCGATCTTGCTATACCTGAATTAAGAGGAGGGAGAGATGTTACGTCTTGGAGCATCAACAGAGTACTCTTGATCTCTTAAACACATATTGAGCTTAAATTGGTTTTCAGAAAGTCCGTACAGAGAAGTTCAGGCTGCAATATCTGGGGCACCTATCTTTTCTTTCGTCATTTCGTATTCTAATAATGTTTACTTTCTTTAATTAACCTATTTTTCTCAGATTTCATTTCTGATAAATTCCATTTTTATCTATCATTACGATCATTTTCAAGCATTTTGTATTGAGATAATGATTAATGGACTAATAACACTTTCACAAAATGAGTTTTGTATATTGCTCTAGAAACTTCTAAATAAATACAAGAGCCTAAAATAGGACTTTTATTTAGAACTCCCCAAGCTTAAGGGTTGGAAATAATTGAGAAGGAAATTCTAAACAGTGACCATTTCTTCAAATTGTCTGTCAAGGATGTCGTTTGAACAAGAAGACAGGATATTACGTCAGTGATACAACTTGGAAGAACAATGAGCAATGTCAATCCTAAGCGTTTAAAAAGGGATCATTCTCATGAAATTTTGCATTCGTGCAAAACACATTTAGTTAGGAGCATTCGATTCAATCTGATCATTGCATCCTAATCATTCTACAAAGGATTATTCTCATGACATTTTGCATTCAAGCAAATGTCATCCAGCTAGGAGCATTTGACTCACTCCGATCATTACATCCTAATCATTGTACATAGGATCATTCTCATGACATTATGCATTCATGCAAATTCATAATACATTTAGTTAGGACCATTTCATTCATTCCGATAATTGCATCCTAATACAAAAAAAGGATCATTCTCAGGACATTCTGCATTCATGCAAATGTCATCCATAATACATTTAGTTAGAAGCGTTTGATTCATTCCGATCATGACATCTTAATCGTTATTCATGAGCATAAATCCATAAATCGATTCTACAGGTCATGTTCCCTAGAAGACAGTGTAACAAGATCGATTTAATCCACGTGTCCTATGCCTCTGAAGTTGAAGTAGGTCAGATCAAATCCACCATGGCAGATCTTATCTCTCTGATGTTGCAGTAGAGCAGATCTGATAAACCGTAATATGAACATATTTTAATCCCATATTTAGCATACTTTTGGATGATTTATCCCTTTTAATTATGGAAATAGGTGCTCCTAATCTTTTGTTTTCATGTTTTATACACAAGAAAACATCGAAGGATGAAAAGAATGAGAAACGGGCCGAAAACGGATAAAATAGGCCAAAGCACGAATCCATACGGCCTGGGTCCCGAAACATATGGTCGTGCCTCTTAAACAGGCTCGAACATGGCCTGGCCTCGAATCACACGGGCGTGCTACACGGGCGTGTCCTTGCCACAGAAAAGAAGAATTCTATTCGGATTAGGGTACTTAGAGGCAAAGAAACATATTCCAAAGGCCTATATAAAAACCCTAGAGGCAAACCTTTAAGGGGGCGTTCAGCTAGGCCAAAGAGCCAAGCCAGAGGAGCAATTGTGGGATTCACTCGAAGAAAGCCAGTTGATTCATCTCAAGAAGCCGGATTCATACTCAAGACTAAGGATCTCTCATTCAATTCCTTCAGAAGGTTTTAGGGTACTCTTTATGTTTTGTTTTATATTTTCTTCTGAGAGTATTCTTTTACGATTATGAACTAAACCCCTAAAATAACTGAGGGGGATGAAACCTAAGACCGATCTTGTTATTGTTATCTGAGCTGTATGATAAATACTTGATTTGTTCTTAACTATGTGTTCTTAATTCTTGCTTTAATATTCCAGGATATTGATTTAAGTACTGATGTGCTTAGGTGGTGGAGCAAAAGTCCCTGTCTAAGAGTAGATCTAGCATAGTTAAGCGGAGTTGTTTCAATATAGAAATTGTAACATCCCGAAATTGGGCCTAGTAGGATTGGGCCCATTGGGCCTTAAGCACGGAAGTGCTTAAAATTTTTGAGAACAAGAGAACGACATTATCTCAAGTTGGATTTATTAGGAATGTGATTTTAGAAAGTTACGGAGTTTCTAGGAAGTTCCGGTTTCAAGTTAGGCCATAGGAAAATTTTTGTGTTTAAGCCTATTAAGGAGAGATGGTAAGTAGCTTCAAGGCATATAGAAATAAATGAGTAATGTGCTTGAATAAATAAGCAATTGGTAAAAAGGATATGGTGCCACATGATGGACTTTGAGGGAGGAGGTTCAAATCCCATAATGTGCAAATTTTGACTATTATTTTTGTCTTCTTTCCCTAAGTGTTGGCCAAGCTTGTAAATAAGGCAAGGTGGACTTTTTAATTTTGGTAAGGTGGCAAAGGAAATTAGGAAACGATGAAGGTAGGGAAAGAAATCAAATGAAAGGGGAAAGTATAGGGAACATGTTGGCACAAAGAGAGGAGAGTGTTATGGAAAGTTTTGGTTGGCAAATTTTGATCTTTTTGCCAAGGCATGGACGGTTTTGGCATGGGGGAGGACAGCCGAATTTTGCTAGGAGTTCTTGGCAATTTTAGTGCTTGAGAGGCTAGTTCTTTTAGCATTTTGAGGTTTCTCTCTTCCAATTTCTTCTTTCCCTTGCCGAAACTCTAAGCCAATATTGTACACCAATTTCCCTTGCTTTGGCCGAATCTCCTAGGCCATTTATTCATCTTTCTCCTTTACTATTAAGCTCCCTTTCTCCATCTTTTCATTTCTTTTCACAAAATTCTTTAACCTTTCTTCCTTCTTCTTTAATCCATATTTTCATAACCGAATTTTTTATCCTCCTCTTTTTCATCTTACAAGTTGGACTTTTCTTTCTTGATTAAACCGGGTAAGTGTTTTTATTCAAATCTTTTCATCCTATTTCTCCTTAGTCGAATGAGTGTCCCTCATTATTTGTTTGTTTCATATTGTTTCTAAACCGAAATGGTGTTTTTTCTACACTCCCTCATATTTTGATAATTCTCTATTTGTAGTATTTTAGTGGATTGGACGAATACCACATCTTAGCCGAATCATTTCTAGTCTTGCACCCAATCGAAAGAAGTGGATCTATTATTGTCAAGGTAAGGGATTTCTTCAAGGTTCAATATCTCAATACTTGGTTGAAGTTGTAAATTGGGTTTTGAATTAATTGTTGACTGATTGAACCTTTAGGTGCTGCAGAGAGTATCGTGTTACGGATTCCGAATAAGGTGTATAATCCCGTACCCTTCGAATACATGTTTGAATTGGTAGGTAATCTCACATCTCTAAATAATTGTATGAAGTGTTCTGTGATTCGGTCGAAATACCGAAGGAAATCAGAAACCGGCATCGGTGATCACTCGAGTGTGGGTATGTTTGTAGTGGAAACCATATTTTGCGATGAAACAGTTTCTGGTTAGCAGCAGTGATGTGATTTTTCTAAATCACGAAAATAAGAAAAAGGGAATTAGAAAGTGAAGAAGATATGGATTGAAAGCTAATTGAGTCTATTTTCTTATAAAAGAAACAGAGCAAGCAAAGGAATAGTATATTTTGAGATTTATAAATTTTAGTGAGACTGGTTCTGAAGGACTTCGTGGTTCCCTATTCTGACTTGGAAAAATCATTCAAAATTGTACAAAGTGAATTATGAGTTATAATTTATATGTACAGATTCCTTAGTGAGTCTAGTTTCAATAGAAACAAGTGGGAGTAGCATATGAAAATTGTACAAGGAGATATTTGAATTTAAGGTAAGAGAGGTCAGAACCATTGGTCAGTGAAACAGGGAATCTTTAATGGATAAACTGTACTAAATGGCTAAGTCAAAAATTATGGAAAAATTGTAGTAAGAAGATATATGAGTCTTGATTCAAGAAAAATTTACGGATCTAAATTTTGAGTTTCCTAGCTCGAGTTATAGTCAATTTAGTCAATATGATGCGAATGGACAGTTTCAATTTTTACGCCCCAAATTAGTAGTTAAGTCAGGGGTTGCAAAATTACGAAAATACCGATGGGTAAAATTACAGAAATACCTTTGAGTTGTGAAATTTACCGAAATACCCTTAATGGGCCAAATTACGAAATTGCCTTAATGGGCCGAATTGATATATTATTTATAGGCCGATTTGATACATTGTCTTAATGGGCCAAATTGATATATTGCTTAATGGGCCGATTTGATACATTGCCTTAAAGGGTCGAGTTGCAAAGTGTTAATGGGCTGAAATTTTGTCTGAATTAATCATTATTGTTATATTTGTAAATATCATGATTTACTAAGTATGTTGCATTTATATAATTCTGCATGGAATTGGGATATTGATGATCGGAGGAAGTAATCTGGTGGCTCTGCCGCATATTTTGGTGACTCTGTCACAATCTTTCTGGTCGCTATGCCACGTACATTCTGTGATTCTGGTGGCTTGCCCACAATTAAATTTGTTATAAAAGGAAAAATGTCTGCGATTGGTGTGTTGGTGGGGTGGGTTGACTTGATCCCCACAGGTGTGTCGGTTGGTACGGGTGGTGTGTAGCGTACGGAATATTAGGTTGGTTTGGGATTGCATTACATTCATATGATATGTTTGATCCATTATTATGTAAAAAGGGGCTTAGGCCCAAAATATTTTTAAATGGGCTCAGGCCCAAATTTTTGCTAAACGTGTTCAAGCCCAGTGAAAAACGGTAAGGGGATTTATACACTGAGTTCTTGTAAGTCACCCCCTTCTTTCTTAATCCTTGTAGGTAAATCTCAGTGACGAGGACTTGGGCCCATGGATGACTCGGTGGAGGTCATTCTTCGAAACAAATGTTTCAAACGTTAGTAAATTACTTTTCTGCTCTATTTCGTTATTTTTACTATTTGGGTTTTTATCTTGTAATAAGGCCCCTGGATTATTTTATTTTGTTTTATATTTGACGTATTTATTATTTTGTTTGGTTTATTTTAAATGGGAATTTTCTAAAAGCATAATCAATGATTTTCCAAATTGATTAATAAGTGGATTTTATAAATAAACTTTTACAAATGATTTAACTCGAACTTTCTTTCAAATTATCAACAACATTTTCAAAAGTTACGGTTTTAAAAGATCACTAGTTCAAATATCGATTCTTCAATCAGCTTTTCAAAGATTAGTAGTATTTTTATCAAATATTTCTAAACAAACTTGTTTTCTTCAATTACACCTATTTTAGTATGAATCACAAGATCCTTTATACGTTTTCTTCATTGTGACACACCAGATTCGGGCCTAACTTCTAGGCCGGGTTTGGGGTGTTACAGAAATATATTATTACCTCACTTAATCTTATAAGTGCTTATGAAGATTGATTTATTGTTTGAATTGACCTTGAAAAATTTTCAAGAGATTGGTCAATTTAGTAAGTATGTATTTGCAGTAGTTAACAAATTACCAAGTTGTCGTGAAAATATTTGTAACAACATGAACATGGGTTTAGTAATTCTAAGGTAAGGTATGTAATCGATCTACCACAATTATGTCATATTGATTAAAACTCATCTTTCTAAAATCGTGCATTGGAATTTTTACTTTTTATTTTTATTACTTAGTTAATTTTTAGTTTTTTACATCACTTCTTCAAAACAAAATATTTTCCCCATCACCAAAGTGTTTGATTTACATTTCGTAAATACTTTTCTTTCATAGTCCTTGTGGGTACGATAACCCGACATTTACTTGTCACTTTTTTACTTGTTGCGATTGTGTACACTTGCACATTTCTATCGTTCCAGATCTTTATCCAGTTGTTTTTGCTTGAGTTTGATAATGTTCGATTTTTCTTGTTTTTCGTTTGGATTGAATTCCTGATTTGCCTAAGTATTTGATAGGTGACGTTCTCGAGAGTAACGTTCATCCATCGACGTAGGGATCTCATAATTTTTGCTTTATGTAAGGTTAGGTGTTAATTTTGACTTGGTTTCCATTGAAGTTCTTCGATGTAGTTTCAGTTTAGTTGCAAATTTAGCGTTAGGTTGTGATTAATCATGTCATATGTTATTGGATGGTTGTTTCTAGTTCCAAATTCTTATATGTTGCTCCTACATCGAAACTATATCAGGTGTGTAATGAAAACCAGATTTTCTATAAAAATTGAACGCTAGAAACATGGTTGTCGACGCCACACGACCATGTACCAGGCCGTGTGGTAGGTTGTGTGTATCACACAGCCGTGTGCTAGGCCGTGTAACTCATTGTTTGTGATTTAGGGTCATATGGGCTAGTGACACAGACGCGTGTCCAGGCCGTGTAACTCACTATTTGTGAATTAGTGTCACACATGGCCATAGACACAAGTGTGTGTCCAGGCCATGTGAGAGTTATTTTAAGATTGGAGTCACATAGATGTACGGTTGGCCGTGGGTCAGACCATGTAACTCACTATTTTGAGCCACACGACGTGTGACATGCCGTGTACGACATTAAGAGGGCCACACGGCGTGTGCTAGGCCGTGTGGACCACACAGAGTAGACACCCAAGCTGTGTGAATCCACACGGACGTATGGGCCAAAATACTAAAATTTTTCCTAGGGTCATATACGTCGTTTGAGTCCAACATAGGCCTTCCGTAGGGTCCGTATGATCTTAACTAAATTGTATAATTTGATATCTAATATTCTGAGGTTGAATAATTGATTATATGTACTTATAATTGATGCGATAATTATTAAATGATTTTATTATCTGATTATGAATTGTATTTGGATAACTTAATGTACATCTTTTATATCTGATATCTATAATCTGTATCTGCATTAGGTGGGAATGAACAAAGAAAGAAATGTTAGCAGTTTAATAATCTGTCGAATAAAGTGGCTAAGCAACAAATTTGTACCTAATTCTGGCGAATTATCGCGTACTGATCTGACTACTAGTTTGTAATCATTCGGAAGTGTGTCATACAAAACTAATTGGTGTGTAGGGTTGGATGTAACACCCCTTACCCGAGTCTGACACCAGAACCGGATACAGGTATTACCGTACTTATCCTTACTTAATCATACATTCATGAGACTTAAAATTTTGTTCCATTTTATAACCTGTCCTTCTTTAATCATCTCGTATATATAATAGGCCTACGATGCCTTAATCATAAGTCTGAGAGTTTCGAAGTTCATCCCGATACTCTATCACTCTTAAAAAAATTTTCCCTAAACAGGGGCCACACGCCCGTGTGGTCCAAGGGACACGCCCGTGTGCCCTTGAGACATGCCCGTGTTCGACACCCGTGGTCGACACTGACTTATTTCACACGGGTGAGCACACACCCGTGCCTATAACCCTTGTCCTACACACAGCCTAGACACGTCCGTGTCCTTCACCCGTGGAGCTCTCTATTTATGACATCATCAAAACCTTAATGGCACACGGTCAGGGTACACGCCCGTGTGATGGCCCGTGTGACGAATCATTTTCTTCGAGATTTGATGAGAGGACACACGGCCTATCGACACACCCATAGGGCTGACCGTGTGTCACACACAACCTAGACACATGCCCGTGTGGACAATTATAGGTTATTTTCCAAGCCAATTGCCACCCTGAAACATAAACACACTTATACATTCTCAAGCAACTCAATTATTCCATTCATTTCATAAACTTAAATGCATAACCTCATCATCATTAAAGGTATAAAACTTAGCAAATATCGACCAATTTCTAATGGCCATATACAAAAGAATGCACAAATTTGATAACTAACCATTTTTCTTCAATATGACAACTCAAAATGGTCAAACTTCTATACATGCCATACTCAAAATAATAAACTTTGCTATACCAAAATAATGATTGATAGTGTGATCCGAGCTCCGACATCCCTCGATCCCTGAACTAGCTTGTCGAAACTACAAGGAAAAAGGGAAAAGGGAGGGGTAAGCTTATAGCTTAGTAAGCTTGCATGAAATCTTAAGTAACAACATAATTACTTTAAATAAGCTCATTCATCATGAAATAAGTACACATAAAAATCACGTACTAAGGCTTACTTTCTCATACTTAGTCTTGCTCATACTTACCCATCACCTTAGAGTTACCTTATCTTGTATTTATTCATAGTACCTGTATCACTCATTACATGGTTTAATATTTAAACTATCATGGTCAAATTTTAAATCTTGATCCTTTTTAGCTTACATGGACTTTTAATCATTCTCATAGAACTTATCTCATCATCAATTTTACTTACTCATCTCATCTAGTACCTTTCTCATACTTAATTCTTTTGCTCGTTGAATTTCCCAGAATAACAGAGGATACTCAACTTTGTCAAACATATGTCTTGATGCCAATGCCATATCCCAGATATGGTCTTACATGGGATCGCCTCATATTTTGAAGCCATATCCAGATATGGTCTTACACGGGATTCCTTAGCTTAATATCGATGCCATGTCCCAGACAAGGCCTTACACGAAATCTTCCTTTGGTGCTGAAACCATGTCCCAGACATGGTCTTACACGGGACCTGCCTATATGGTGTCGATGCCATGTCCCAGACATGGTCTTACACGAGACCTTCCTCATATGGTGTCAATGCCACGTCCTAGACATGGTCTTACATGAGACCTTCCTTATTCGATGCTGATGCCATGTCCTAGACATGGTCTTACACAGGATCTACGTTCGGTGCCAATGTCATGTCCCATACATGGTCTTACACAGGACCGACATTCCTTGATGTCGATGCCATGTCCCAGACATGGTCTTACACAGGCTTTCCTTGGCTCATGTTATGACATAGGAATCCTCGCTATTCCGAGACTTCGATCGGGACTTTTACTTGCTTACTTATTCTCCTTCACTTCATCATCATATTATTAATGATCATTTCATGTAAAGAATATGCATTTCACAAAAATAGTAATTATTTTAAACATAACAACACATGTAACCTTAATTTCATACAAACTTACCTCAATATTTAAAATGTGTAGAATTGTGCAATTTAGTCCTCGACTTTATTTTTGCCTCGGTTTCGATCCGGGCTTCGCGTTTCTTGATCTATAATGATAATTTAACTTGTTTAATACTCATATTGACTAAATTGACTAATAATTCATACTTTGGCAAAATTACAATTTTTCCCCTAAACTTTCTCAAAATTACACTTTTACCCCTAGGCTCGTAAAATAATTTTCATTCAACTTTCTTATATTTCAAGCCTACCCGATTCATATTCATAATTATAGCAGCTTTCAATTTCTACTATTTCACTCATGTATGACCATTTCATAACTTTCACAATTTAGTCCTTACATGCATTTTTTCATGAAAATCACTTAGAAAATGATGAGTACCCAACATCAAACTTTCATAATCTTCCATAAAACATCAAAATACATGCATGTCACACGTGGGTAAATTTTTTAACAAAAACTCTAGCTCAAAATATAGCTAGAAATAGCTAAACCGAGCTACGAAGGTTTCAAAAATACGAAGAACATTAAAAATGGGCTAGGATACACTTACTATTGAGCTTGGAAGTTGAACAAAACCCTAGCTATGGATCCTTGAAATTTTGGCACTTAGAGGAAGAAGATGGACAAGATTTTGACTTGTTTTGCCCTTTTTAATTCATTAATTAATCAAATGACCAAAATGCCCTTAATGCTCTTTCTTGAGATTTTTCCTTCCCATGTCCAATTTTGTCCATCTCAAAAAATAATGGTCTAGTTGCTAAATAAGGACCTCTACTAATTTTTATGATGTTATTTCATACTTAAATCTTCTCGAATCTCATATTTTCTAATTTTTGCAATTTAGTCCTAATGGACAATTTATTTACTAATTAATAAAATTCTTTCATGGAACTTTCACACAATTATGCAAACACCTCATAAGCCTTGTAAAATCATTTAAACACATATTTCTACTTCAGATTTGTGGTCTCGCACCATTATTCTGACTAGGCCCTAAGTTGGGTTGTTATATTGGATGGCTATTTGATACCCTATATGGTGTGTTGGGATGGTCGAGATGGTGTGTAGTGGATGGAGGGTAGCAAACTGCACTGATTCTGATTTGTTCTGCATCTGATCTATTATGTATTTTATTTAAATCGTTACAATAACACTGAGTTTCTAATTACTGTATTTGAAATTGGGAAATTACTGTTATATTTATATCGTTGTCTTACCTTTACATCGATTACACGCATTGAGTTATACACTCACACTATTTATTAATTGAACTCTAGGTAACCCATAGAATTAGACGGGTTTGCATGGTAGGAGCTTGGTCATCTCTTTACTGCTTAATTAATGTTTTATTTGGATTTATCCTTGTAGGTGTTTATTTTGGACTTCCGGTTATACTTTGGATTTCTACATTGGTTTGACATTATAAATAGTGTTGACTGTTAAACTTTAAACAATTAAGGTTCGCTTTCGTTGGTGGGTTGATGTAGCCTCTAGACTTAGTCTTAACATCTAGGCCAAGTATAGGGTGTTACATTTAGTGGTATCAAAGCCAAGTTACAAAACTTGTGTTGTGTTTTTGGGGCTCTCATTTTTAGGAACAATATGGTTTGATTAAAAATGTTTATCTATTTAACTATGAAACCTGATTTTATAAAGATCGAGTCTCTAGTGTCGAACCTATAAGTATTCAT
This sequence comes from Gossypium rotundifolium, assembly GCA_025506655.1. NCBI lineage: Eukaryota > Viridiplantae > Streptophyta > Magnoliopsida > Malvales > Malvaceae > Gossypium > Gossypium rotundifolium. The sequence continues at coordinate 68,901,017 of CP106730.1, read as the reverse complement.
GTTTTAGCTACACTAAATAGTTAAAAAGTACTATAGCACTTGATTTGGTTTGCTTAGTTGAATCATCTAATATGAACGACCATAAGATATCGAATAAGAATTTTGAACTAATTTGTGCTCTTCTGAAATTGTAGATAAATTGATAGAATGAGTCAGTGTGGTAGTCATAGACGTGGTTCTCATGGGCATCGCGGGCGCCGAGGAGGAGCTCGAGTAGAGTCATTTTCTATAGGCAGTATGCCCAATCTGGAGACCAACGAGACTGTTGGTACTCCTATTTTGAGACCGGTCTTATACCCCAACATCTAGGGACGATTCATTATCTTAAGCTATACTATGAACGTTAGATAGGGTCACTGGGACCCATTCTTGATCTGGAGGTCATGGATCGATTACCAAAAACTCTAGTCAAACAATGCAAAGGTGGATCTGGAGGTCATGGATCGATTACTGGAGTTGCCCCAATAGTGGACGTACTCTTACAGAAACTGAGGGGTGCAATGTCTATACTCCGAGATGTGGCATACTAATGGTGGTTAACTATTGAGCAGGGCACCCAGGCCAAACGGATTACTTGGGATTTCTTCAAGAATGCCTTCCAGAGTAAGTATATAGGGGCGAGTTATGTGGAGGCTCGTAGACGCGAGTTTGTAAGCTTAGTTCAGGGTGAGAGGTCTATGGTCGAGTTCGAGGCTGAGTTTCTGAGATTGAACAGGTATGCTCTGGCACTAGTTTCAACTAATTATGATAAAAGTAACTGGTTCGAGGAAGGACCAAGGTATGATCTGAAAGTCCTGATATCTCCACAGAGGGAGTGGATTTTTTCGTCTTGATGGATAAGGCGAAGACTGTTCAAGAAGTTAAAAGCACTGAACGCGAGAGTAGAGACTGAGAGATAGGTCAGAGTAATTTTAGTAGGGATTCGGGTCCTTCTAGTTCTGTTCAAGGTCCTAAGAAACAGGGTAGGATTCACAGGCCTCCAATAACTAAGGCATCAGCTACACCAATTGAGATTCAGACTTGTGGTGATTGTGGGATATGCCACTTGGGCAAGTGTTGGAGAAAACCAGAGGCTTGTCTTCAATGTGGGTCAGTAGAGTATCATGTTAGGGACTGCCCTCACCGATCTGATTAGGTACATGCTCTGGCATGATCGTGTGTCAGAGTCTTAAAAATTTATAAAAAGAATGATCGAGCCTAGAAACTAACTATGACAACGATTGAGGCAAGCGCACCTATCGAACAGTAGTATAACTTAATGGCAAGATCGGATTGTCGAACCCAAAGGAACCAAAAGTACCAATACTGACTTTCTTTTTATTATTTAGTCTAAGAATTAAGGGAATTGTTCTTTAATCTAAAATAACTAACTGAAACACCCCACACCCGGCCCACGAGTTTTGACCGGATCTGGTATGTTCCCCGGTGTAAACCATTTCAAATTCTTTTGTTACTTCTAAAACATGTGTGTTTTGAAAGAAAGATTGTTTTGGGTTGGGCTTGAGTTGAAAACAAGTTCAATTCATTATTAAAATCCTTTACTTTAGGTGACAAAACGTTTGGGCTTTGTATGAAAATAGATTTACTTAATCTTTAATTGATAAAATTGTAAGCTTAACAATAAAAAGTAATAAAATATTCCTACTAAGGCCTTATTACATCAAATAATTCCCAAAATTTAAAACCAAAATAAAATAAAAGTCCAAGTCATAAATTTCTTCTTTGTGCATGGCCATCCCTAAGATTCTGCCAACCCGGTCCATTACCGTTACACACCGAAAATAGTCCCACAATGGGTGAGTCAAATAGACTCAATGTGTAACCAACACTAAGAATTAACATTTCGTGCATGCATTATCATATCACATACATGTTCATATAACAGTAAAAATAATGATGCAACCCAAACCCAAGCCTAGTTAACCATCCGCTACACTCCACCCGTACCATCCTGCACACCGTGGGGACTACTAAGTCAACCCTCCATCCGCTACACACCATCGAAGGCGTCATTGCAATGACGTGCTCATCGCCTATATAAAATTTGTGGCATAGCCACCAGATAATTGTGTCATGAGACACCACATTCGATAATGTAACCGGGTTACCACATTCGTATAATGTGACCAAGTCACCACATTCGAGATAATGTGACCAAGTCATCACATTCGGATAGTGAGATGTAAGTCATCACATTCACTTCCCCTTTCTCAAATAACCCGAATGCCCCATATTATTCATATCATGCATATCATACTTAAATTCACATTCATGTCACTTTTCACATGTTAAGTATAACATATTTCAGAATCCTAGTAGGAGTAGGAAAACGACTGAGTACTTTGTACCATAACATGGTACTTTAGCCACATTCTTACACTTTCATATTAACACATAAATCAAGTTTAAGCCATAAATCTATTAAGATTAGTATGGGGTACACACAGTACCTTAGCCATATTCTTACACTTTCATATTAACACATTTAATTTAAAACATAGCCGTGAACATATTAAAACTTAGAGTAGGGTACACACCTGATTCGCTTAACAATTTCACTTGAAATCCCGAAATCCGATCTACTACCTTAGATTTTAATGCCTACATTCTACCAACATGGTAATATTTAGCAAAGGCCTATTCAGACATAAAACCAAATCCTAGTAGGATTTGTGTACTTACCTTAATGCCGATTGAATAAAAAATCAAATCCTAAACTTGTATTCTTCCCCTTTGAAATCGGCTACTCATTAGATCCCTTGAATCGGTTAGTTTTCAACTTAAAACACATAATAATAGATCTATTACAAAAATAGGGTCTTGGCCAAATATTCATAGTCACTTACCTTAAACCCAAATTCACCGAATAACTAGGAACACGCTACTATGGTGTACCTTCTGAAAAGAACTTCTCCTTCCATGATTCGCCAAGATTAATAATCTAAATTAGTCCCTAAATTTTGATAAGTCTAAAATATAAAAGAATGGAAACTAAACTTGATCTTACCCTTATTTGAAGGAATCGATTGCACCTTCACTTCAACCTTCGAGATTCAAATATGGCTAAATGATGCTCTCACAACTTTCAACTTTTGGAGAAATTAGAAAGAAAGAGAAGGAAGAATAAAATTGTAGGAATTTCTAGAGAGAGGAGAATCTACTTAAGAAATTCGGCAAACGAAGAGTGAATGAATGAATGAATGGGCTTCTTTCCCTTTTATAGCCGAAATTACTAGGCTAGAGTCCCCTACTTGGCCACCACTCTTCCTATGTGATAATTATCACTTTATCAAAAGAATTAATCCAACAATTATCTCCTAATTAGCCGAAATTCTAAAGGAAATAAAACTCCTCTTTTAAGAGCCCACATGCCATCCACCTCTCTACTCTTTGTAGCAAAATAAAACTTCTTTTATTTGCTTCCTAAGTGACTCGATCCCTGGCCCAAATACACTTGCATGTGGCGCCATTTCCAGAGGCCCTAAGTGGCATCTCCAAGCCACTTTTCCAAGCCCAATTGTGTGTCAAATTTCACATATTTTTTCTCTTAAGGCCACCTTGCCTTAATTTCCTCTTTTAAACTTTAAAACTCGATATTTCTAAGTCATTTCTAAGTTTCCAAAAATTTTCGCTTGGCTCTTTAAACTTGACATTTCCTAGGTTTCCAAAATGTTCACTTTCCTCTTTAACTTAGGTTTCCAAAATGCTCACTTTCCTATTTTACTTAGGTTTCCAAAATGTTCACTTTCCTATTTTACTTAGGTTTCCAAAATGTTAACTTTCCTCTTTTGAAACTTAACATTTCTAAATCATTTCCTTACATTTCCTAGTTTCCAAAATGTTCACTTTGAACTTAACATTTCCTTACATTTCCATACATTTCCTTACATTTCCATACATTTTCTTACATTTCCATACATTTCCATACATTTCCATACATTTCCTTACATTTCCAAGGTTCTAAAATGCACACCACACATCCATATCATAGTAAACATGCTATTTCATAAGATTAAGCAAAATGCACACAATGGGATTCAACCTCTTCCCTCAAAGTACTTCACTTGATGCCATAACCCTTGCACCTTATGTGGCGCCCTTGCCACTTTTCCATATCACTTATTATTTTTAACTTAAAACCAATAATTGTCCAAAGCTTTCTTCCATCCTAGGATTTTAAAACCCTTAATTCACTTTCAAACACCGCCAAAACCTACTACTCATGAATTATGCACAAACGATAACCCCTAATCTAGAGTGTTACACTAACTACCAAGCTAAAGATGGTAAGACACGGAGAAGGAGTTGGGGAAACCACTTGAGGGAGAAAACCAATTGATTAAGAAAATACCCGAGGAAGAATCCACCTAGACTTCACTTGTTATCTAACTCTGAACCAGATAATTTATTCATTTGACTTGATCCGTAGGATTCCCTAATTTATATTAATACCTCTCTCGAGGCTACTAACGTCTAACCCTAGGTTGATTAATTGAAATCTCTTTATAATTAAAACCACTAGAGTCGCATTAACTCGATCTATGGACTCCCATATTAGGTTTGACCCTAATTCGACAGATTTTCGTCATCCTATCTCTAGGGTTGCGATCAACTCCGCTTAACTATGTTAAATCTACTCTTAGACAGGGTCTATTCCTTCTCTGCCTAACAGCATAAATGCTTGAATCAATATCCTGAAATATCAAAACAATAATTAAGAACACATAGTTAAGAACAAATCAAGTATTTACCATATAGCTCAGAAAATAATAACAAGATCCGTCTTAGGTTTCGTCCCCCTTAGGTATTTGAGGGGTTTAGTTCATAATCATAAAAGAATACATCTCAGAAGAAAATATAAAACAAAACATAAAGAAAACCCTAAAAACCCCTGAAAGAATTGAAGGAGAGATCCTCAGTCTTGAGTATGATTCCGGCTTCTTGAGATGGATCAACTGGCTTTCTTCGAGTGAATCCCATAATTTGGCCTCTCTGGCTTAGCTCCTTGGCCTAGTTGAATGCCCCCTTGAAGGTTGGCCTCTAGGGTCTTTATATAGGCTTTTGGAATATCTTTTTTTACCTCTAAGTACCCTAATCCAAGTGAAACTCTTCTTTGCTGCGGCAGGGACACGCCCGTGTGCCATGCCTGTGTGATTCGAGGCCAGGCCGTGGTCGGGTCTGCTAAGGAGGCACGACCGTGTGTTTCAGGGCCTAGGCTGTGTGGATTTCGTGTTTTGGCCCATTTTCTCTGTTTTCAGCCCGTTTCTCATTCTTTTCATCCTCCGGTGCTCTCTTGAGTATAAAACATGAAAACAATGGATTAGGAGCACCTATTTCCATAATTAAAGGGATAAATCATCCAAAAATATGCTAAATGTGGGATTAAAATATGTTCATATTACGGTTAATCAAATACCCCCACACTTAAGCTTTTACTTGTCCTCAAGCAAAATTCTCAACTCATAATTAAAATGAACTTCCCTCGGTTCATAATTCTTATCAACAATGCCTCATCATAATTCACAGATAATTTATATATGGATAATTTAACTAAAATAATCCTAAAGATTCAAACAATCAGAGTCATATATTTGTAACACGAAAAAGATAGGTGTTTCCCCTTACCTAAATAATTACCTCTAATTCAAAATCAACAAGAGTTGACATCCTCACTAAAGATTCACTCAAATCACTCAAAGTGTTTAAGGTTCAAAATTAAGCTCTTAAAAGTCGAACATGAAAAGTTAATCTCGTAGGCTTGCATGAAAATCAAATCTCCACCAATCAGTAAAATGAGATGATACGCAAACCAAAAGGTCTTTAAAAGGGTTGTAATAGGGCTTGGTTAAAGGTGTGGATAAAGGCTAAATTAAAGGGTTACAATCGAGATTAAATTGATAGTTTACCTAACTAGAAAGATAAACTAATAACCTGAATAATTACATCAATTGAAAACTAATAATGCGAGCTTCTTCTTCAAGATGTTGAATTTATACGTATAAGCTCACTTAATCACAGAACTAATAATGAATATACTTTATTTTTTTTATTCTATTTTTTTAAGAACAAATCAAGTCAATAATAATATAAGATAAAACTTCAACAACTGAGATAATATATTTAGGCAACTGATCAAATCAAGTCTCGATAGAAGGGTAGTCAAAAGGAATGGTGATAACAAATACAAGATGGGTTTTGGGTTAATATTAGTGGGTGAGTCAATAAAAGGGTTGCTAGGATCAAAGGGGTTTACTAGGGGTTAATTGTGAGGGTAGGCTTTTAGTGGAGTAAGTGGGTTAAATCCTAAGTGTCTTTATCATCTCTGTATATCAAATCAATGATGTGGTCTTGACATGTATAATCGAAGCAAGTTCTAGAATAAAAAATCAATGTTGACACACTCATAATCAATAAAGTGAGCACGAAAAGAATGTATGCCCTAAAAGGCTTAAAATCTCACAAATATTATGGGTTTTTTATGACAACCTTGTAAATTTCAAATTTCAAGGTAATAATTAGATTCAGGTAGACAACCTAACAAATTTTTAATTTTGAAAATAGACTCATCATGCTTGATTCTCTAGTCTCCTAAAGTTTAAATCATCACTGTACAATTAACTATGACTTAATCCAAAACATATCAATAAAAATCATGAATCAACAGAATTTCATTTTAATTAGTGATATGAGGAAATTTCATTCTAATTAGTGATATGAGAAAATTACTTAAGATATCATTCAGGGATTTGAGAATAATGCAAAAAGTTAGAAACTTTTTCTAAATAATTTTCACCCCCCTCCACACTTAAGATGTACATTGCCCTCAATCTACAAAGGTAGAGAGAAATAATATAGTAGGAAAATTAAAAGAGAGGGAGAGAAGTGAAACTTCTTGAATTTTTGATGGATTCCTTGAGTTGGAAGTGTGGAAACTTGATCTGGAGTTGAAAGATAAGTTAGAGGGGGCGCCTCGAATTCCTATGCTAGATGAAGAAATTGGGAATCTCGTGAAGAGTTAGCCAGGAAATAATAAGAATAATTCTAAATATACTAATTATATATTTAAAGAAAAGGAAAATAAAAAGAAAGAGTTTAACAATTGAAATAAAACTAAAAGAAAAGATTAATGAACTGAAAAGTCCTTATTGTTAGATGGTTCGCGAGGTGGGAGTGATTTCTAAGGCTTGGTGTGGTGATTCCCTAGCATCCTTTAGAACCTAAAACTAAGAAATAAAATAAAATATACCAAATTTTGTATAAAAAAATAAAGATAAGGAAAATAAAGGAGAAGATAAAAGAAAAAGAAAGATTAAAGGTCCTTTTTCCTGTCGAGTTAATGAAGCAGCCGGCATGAACTTATGTAGATCATTCTCACACAGGAAGACTGGGCTAGGATCCTTCCGTTTTCTTCGACATGGATATGGTGTGGCTCAAAAGTTTGGGGAATGAAGAAGGAGGGAAATGGAAAGGGAGGAGAGTGTAAGGGATATGAAAGAAAGGGAATGGAGAGTAGGTGAGAAGGGGAGAGGGGTATTTTAAATAAAAATTTCATCTCTGGAACATCCCCACGCCCGTGTATCATATGCGTGTCAAGTCACACGGCCGTATGGCACGGTCATGCGGTGGTTCATTCGTTTCTCCCACTCCTGCTATACAGGTCACCACGTCCGTGTTGATAAAATAGTGTCGGCGACGTCTGTGTCACACGACCGTGGTGCTTGGTTGGATCCTATGGCTTGAAGATTTTTTTCTTGTACTATCTCTGTCATGCCAGTACGAGCATCCGTAGCATCCACACGGCCACAGCCACGGCCGTGTACAAGGCCGTATGGTGCGGCATCTGCACTTTGGTTAGTTCATAGTTAGGTACTAAAAACAAAAGAGTAGAAGTAAAAATAAAAATGTAAAAATTAATGGGGTTAGTGCTCGAGTTGCCTCCCAAGAAGCGCTTGTTTAAAGTCTTAAGCTAGACTTACCTCTCATTCATATAATCATGGTGGTTTGATGAGTGAAAAATCCTTTCTCATGCTATCAGTTTTATTATCATTATATAGTTCAAGTCGAGTAGCGTTTACTCTAAAAGTGCCGAATATAGGATTACTTATCTCGACTGTTCGTATAGGAAGACATAAAGTACCTTGAAATGGATCTCTTTGTTTGTCTTTAGGTCTTATGTGGCTATTTTAGGGTCTATTTTATCTAACAGTACCTGATCTCTTATTTTGAAGTGATTTGATTTTCCTGTAAGCTCGTCTGGAGGTTCCTTCGGTTTTGCTTCGTGTATTCCTAGTTTCTCCTTGAAATGTGTCTTTCACTCATCTAGCTCATCGATCTGAAGCCTTCGTTCCTCGTGACTTTTTCTTTATTGGCACGAGGTCTATGATCTGGCTCAGATATGTAGCTTCGTGGTGCTTCCTGTAAAGAAGATTGAACCGAATGATTATCAATATAATTTACATTCTCATCATTATCACTCGATGTCCTAGCTGAGTCGAGAGCTTGAAGACTGATTGATTCATCACCTACACGAAGTGCGAGTTCACCTGTACTAACATCAATTTTAGATCTGGCAGTTGCTAAAAAGGGTCTTCCTAAAATTAAGGGGATATTATTGTCTTCATCCATATCTAAAACAATAAAGTCTACTAGGAATATGAATTTGTCAATTTTAACTAGTACATCTGTAACATCCCTAAATCGGGGTCTCTGTATTTTACGTAATTGCATGTGATATGCCTGCTGTGCTAGTTTAGGGTGTTTTGGGGTCCAAGCATGACCTCGGGTTAGGCCTGAGTCATGGCTAAAATTTTCTATTTTAAGTGCTTGGAAGGGGGAGCTAGGGAAGTTAGGGGTTAAAAGGAGTTGTTGGAGCGCCTTGATGCAAATAACCTAGTGGTAAAGTGGCAATGGAGGCGCCACTAAGGTACAAGGAAGGTGACGCCACATGCAGGGAAGGGAAGCATTGGTTCGAGCTGCAGAAATCTCCCCTTGTGTAATTATTTTTGACGCCAGAAGCAAGGAGGAGATGGACTTAGGAAGGACTCTCTTGGGAGGATGTGGATCGAGTCAACAGATTTGAAATGGATGAGAGGAGAAAATTGTGGAGGTTGACTCATTCAAACTGATTTGAATGAGTGGTCAGGAGAGGCTTGAAGTGTTGGCCGAAGTATGGACTGTTGGGAGGAGGAGTAATCAGTTGGGAGACTTGGGAAAGGTGCTGATTTTCCATAGTTATTCTAGGTAGGCACTTTAGGCTAAGCAAGCTTTGAAGCATGTTGTTTGAGGCAAAACCGAAACCCCTAGGCTCTAGTTGACTTCATTCTCCAGCATCCAAACCATTGTTTTTTTCTCTCTTGAAACCAAAACCGTACTTGCATCTTTTTCTTCTTCTACTTTTTGGCAATAGGGGGTTTTGGCCGAATCACTTTTGTTATTTCCTTAAAGAGCTGAAACTTGCTTTCACCTTCTTTCATGGTATTTTGCTCAAAAGCCGAAACCAATACTCTTTTCTCCATTCGACGTCTTCTCTCAATCTTCTTGTGCCGAAATACCCAACTTTCTTCTCTTTTTCCATTCGACAGCATCATTCCTCATCCCCTGTGATTTTTTCTTCTTTTCTTCTCTCTTAGATTCATAAGCCGAAACCTCTCTACTCTCTTTTTCTTGTTTAACCCTTTTGGCTGAATATTAGACGAGTGTCCTCTCGGGTTTGGTGGGTCGACTTTGATTTGGAGGAGGTAAGTTTGTTATGGCTGAATCTCTCCTATCTTCTCTTTTTCTTTCTTCATCAACTCACATGACACAAAAGCTGAATTTCGGCATTTGGCTGCCATGATTCTCAGGCATCCATGAAATCGAATTCTCTTGGTATTCATAGAATGTTCTTTCGTGTTTTGTGACAACAGATTCGGTGGGCTATTCGTCATCACACTTAGTTAATCTCGTTAGTGAGAGGGTAAGTACTTTTATTGTTTTGACATCTCCTATTATGTTAATACCAAAGGCTTTAACCCAATGGTAGTAGTCATTGGCCGATTGTAGGGGGAGGCTCATCGTGTGGCCTCGGGATTTTTTTTTTAGATCGTAAGGTGTTAAGGTAAGATTGGTTGTCTTGTACGGGATTTCTTGGCTAAGCCGAATGGCTCTGTACTAATGATGTTGTGTTGACCGAATATAGGAAGGGGAGATCAAACGTTGGGTTCCCGGGTTTCACTCGGTTCGTGAGTAGATCTTGTTTGTCGGGATCCGTTAGTCTCGTTAGTAACCAGGTGTGTATCTTACACACTTCATAATCTATGTAAACTTGTTAATAACCTAAAACTTTGTTAAAAGTCGAAACTGTGTAGATTTCGATTTGGTACCCTTATGGGTATGAGCAAGGATTCGGGTAAGTCCGTTTGATAAGTTTAAGATATTTGATTCTGATGAAATCGCATATGCTATGGTTTACTCTATGTTTAATGATTAAGCATGTTGGCATGATATGTATATGCATGTGCATTATTGTGGGTGATATAAGAGGAGGGGGAAGATTGATATCTGTGACTTTGGGTCACCAGTGGTTTGGCACCACCAGTGGTTTGGTACCACAGTTGATATTAGTGACTTTGGGTCACCAGAGGTTTAGCACCTCATAGCGACTCGTCCCAGTGGCTTCACACTACAGTGGGTTGGCCCCACATTTGATAAAACAGGATTGTCGCTAGTGATTTGGTATCACAACGTGGGTTGGCCCCACATATGGATTATTCGTGACTTTGGGTCACCAGTGGTTTGGCACCACCAGTGGTTTGCTACCACATGGGGTAGGAAAAAGGAGTTGTGGATGGCTAGGTTTGGGTGAATGATATGTTTGCTTGATTATGATCTGTGTAAGAATGTTGCTATAATCGGGAGGGGGATTATACATTGAGTCTTGGTGACTCACCTCTTCCCTTATCTTTTCAGGTGGTTCATAGATCGTGGATGAGGAGCCGGGTGGACTCGAGGTGGTCATGCGATACTTGTTTTCGATTTGACATGGATTTTCGACTTGGGTACTTTAACTTTATGTTTTGGTTTTATTTGGGTTTGTAATAAGGCCATTAGTATTTTTATTTTGGGTTTTATTATATCTGCTTTAATTTTCTAAATGTTGCTAAGTAAACTGTTTAACATGTATTAAATAACCTGATAACCAAAGTTTTCGAAAATTATACTACACAACGAGTTTTCTAAATCTTACCATCGGGTAACAATATTTACAAGAGGACAACAAAGTTAACTTAAATGATTTTCAAAAACCAAGTTTTCCAAGCTCAAAATCAAACGGTTTTAAATTAACTAAGTAAGAATTCACTCGGGGTTCAATAGACTTTAACGTTTTTCTTAAGTAATGAATGATAAACGAGTTTTAAAAAGCCTTTCGGGATTTCAAAGCAACTTAACGATTTCAACTATACATGTACCGGGTTTCTGTAAACACAAAAACAAAGAGCTTTTCGTTGAAAATAAATCGGCAACTTGTTTTCTTCGAAATGTTTTCACTCTGTGACATGCTAGATTCGGTCGTGGTGTGTTGACCGGGTTTAGGGTGTTACAATTTTGGTATCAGAGCCAAGCTCAAAGGCTCGGCTGGGGGCTCGAGGCCCAAAATGTTTTAAAGTGTGGTTTTAAAAAAAAGGTATTGAAAACAAATACATGGTTTGAACAGCATGGCACCGAGTCTCCCAAGACCAATCCGCCTGTAAGTACCCTAACCGTTGCTTATGATTGTGATGATATATGATATTATATGAATAGTATTAGGGGACTACCCTAGAGACGAAAACCTATAGGATTCTGTGAACTCGCGAAAACAAAACTCTTTAAAGAACTATTCATAAGACTGTGCCTTATTAATAGTGGAATAAAAACTGACGCATAAAACTTTATAAATCAGATAAGTCGAGATATTAGGCATGAGCACTCGAGGTCGATAATATACGGGGACTCAGTCGGGGTAAGATGACTGTGTCCGAACTAGTGGGTCCGTCGGGTCGAGAATGAGATGCCACCACCACCACCATCGGTGTTGAGTATCGAGATCGACGGGATGATGCGATGATGCAGCGATCTTGTGAGTTCTTGAGAGGGTGGCTGGAGCAAGTGGAGGTATGGGAGCTCAGAAATCTGTATCTGAGCGATTTCGAGCCAATGGAGCTGAGGTATTCGAGGTGTTTACGGTGTGGCCCAATCTGGTGAGTATTGGTTGGAGGCGACAGGCGTATCATGGACGACTTGGATCTGACTGCTGAGGAGAAACTGAAAGGGATAGTGTCACTTCTTCGAGATGAGTCATACTAGTGGTGGCTCACGGTTTGGGATAGTGCTGCAACGGATGATCTCACTTGGGATTATTTCAAGGCGGCTTATCAGAAGAAGTATATTGGGTCTAGTTATATTGATGCGCAGAGAAAGGCATTTCTGAGGCTAGTTCAGGGGAGTAAGTCCGTATCAGAGTACGAGGCAAAATTTTTAAGGTTGAGCCGGTATGCTCGAGGTATCGTGGCTACGGAGCATGAGCGATGTGTCTGGTTCGAGGACAGACTGAGGGATGAGCTGAGATTACTGATTGCTCCACAGTAGGAGCGGGAGTTTACCGTGTTCGTAGAGAAGGCTAAAATAGCCGAAGGGGTTAAGGAATCTGTGAAACAGAGTTAGGATAAGAATAGACACAAAAGAGATTTTGGATCATTTGGATCAGCCAAAAATTCTCAGAAAAGGGCTAGGCATGGTGGGCCAAATCAATCTGGGAGGCCTGTTGCTGCTAATCAGGGGCCAGCGTAGTGTAAGCAGTATGAAAAATCTCATTGGGGAGAATGTTGGACCGGTGGCAAAGGATTCTTTGAGTGTGGGTCACTGGATCATCGTGTGAGGGACTGTCCATGTAAGCTAGCCAGGATTCATCCGAGGGTCGTGGTCGTGCTCGGTTCAGAACGAGGGACCGCAATCGCAGAGGGTCGTGGTTCGCAGAGAGGTAATGGTTCTGGTGGGCCGGCCGCAAGCACCGGCGAGGTGCGACGACATCAAGCAAGACACCTGGATTGGTATATACAATGAGGCGTCGGGAAGAAGGCAACACACTGCTGGATGTCATAACCCAGACGTTTAATCTTTGGATTACCATATACCGCTTTGATAGATGTGGGTTCGACGATTCAGTATGTT